>NW_020869096.1:0-2500 GCF_003789085.1 Penaeus vannamei | reverse complement strand
TAAAGTACCCCTTTCCCCTCCTTCTTCTGGTCAGGGATTTTGGTAAAGAGGGGAGGAGGGGAGATGGGTAAAGGGGAAGAGGAGGAGGGGTGAAGGGAGGGGAGTTAGGGAAGGGAGGACGGATGCGAGAGAGGAGGGAATAGAGGAAAGGAGGAGGGTAGAGAGGAGAAGTAAAGAAGGGAGGAGGAAAGAGAGAGTGAGGTAAGTGAGGGAGGAGGAGAGAAAGAGGTGATGCAAGGGATGGGGAGAGGAGGAGAGAGAGACGAGAGGCATGAGAAGGAGGAGAGATTAAAGAGGAAGTGAAAGGGAGGGAGGAGGGAAAGGCCAAAGGAGGTAAGGAGGGAGGAAGGGAAGAAAAAGGAGGTGTAAGGGAGGTAGGAGAGAGAAGGAAGAAGTAGGAGATGTAAGGGAGGGAGAAGGGGAGAAAAAGGAAGGAAAGAGGGAAGAGACAAGACAAGAAAGAGATGGGAAAAGACGGTAAGAAAGTAAAAAAAAAAAAAAAAAAAAAAATAGTAGAAGTGAAATAAAAGAAAGGAGGGAAAATATTGAGGCAGAAAGAAACATAGGCAAGACAAGTGAAGTAGAATAAAAAACGTATAAAGTATATTAGACCAAAAAAAACGGAAGAAAAAAGTAGGGGTAGGAGATGGAGAGAGGGAGAGAAAGGAAAAAAGATGGGAATGTCATATTGGCCATAGCAATCAGATATGTCAGAATTTGTCAGATTGGAGTGGGCAACCCCCGGCAGCTCCCCAGCAGCGCAGACTGTCACATCTTGATCACTCACATCGGACAAGACGTTTCTGTCGGGGAAGGAAAAGGCTTTTGGGCGGTCTCATCAACATATGTTTTTCTACAGGGCTATTGCCTACATCAATTTCTGTTTTTCTTTCTCTCTTTCTCTCCTCTCTTTGTGTCTCTGCGCATACATATATGTGAATATATGTATGTTTGTGTAGATACATGTATGTATGTACACACACACACATACACACGCATGCATATGTATATATATAATGTGTGTGTGTGTGTGTGGTGTGTGTGTGTGTGTGTGTGTGTGTGTGTGTGTGTATGTGTGTGTATGTATGTGTGTGTGTGTGGTGTGTGTGTGTATAGCATATTGCATAGGTCTTCAATGTAGCATGCAAGCTCAACACCATGTGAGTGCTTCCCACGTGGGGAGTGTGTGTGCCGGCACAGTAAAACAGTAAGAGAGAGAGGAGAGAGAAAGAGAGAGAGAGAGAGAGAGAGAGAGAGAGAGAGAGAGAGAGAGAGAGAGAGAGAGAGAGAGAGAGAGAGAGAGAGAGAGAGAGAGAGAGAGAGAGAGAGAGAGAGAAGACGGAGGACGACAGACAGGCACATACACACACGCATACGCACAGAAAAGAGAGAGGGAGAGACGGAAAAAAAACATCAGACATATAAAAACAAGACCGAGACGAAATGAGATTCGCACTCAATCGAAAGAGGCAGACAGACAGAAAGACAGACAAAGAGAGAGAGAGAGAGAGAGGACAGAGAGAGACAGCAGAGAGAAAGAAAGAGAGAGAGAAAGAGAAGCAAGAGAAGAGATGAGAGAAAGAAGAGCGGAGGGAGAGAAAAAAAAGAGGTGTGGAGAGAGAGCATAGAGAGAGAGAGCGATGGGCACGAGATCGAGAGCGGAGAAGAGAGAGAGATGGAAGGAGCAGATTGACTGTCACGGCTGTCACGAACTTCCAGTGTACCTTGGCGAGAGTGGTAAGTGCGGGAGGCCCGAGAAGAGTGATGCGGTTGGCGACTTTGGGATGATGCAGCTCTCCGTGGGGGATTGCAGTACCCTTGGGATGGGGAGGCGGTGAAGCGGATGTGGGGGCTTTAGGAGGACAGAGAGAGAGGAGAGAGAGTTATGCGTTGGAAGAGGGTGTAACAGATGTCAGACAGGACAGACTAGTATGACAGTACTGGAAGCGGGATTGGGTGTTATGTGGCGACGAAGCGGGATCGATAGACTGGAGTGGTAGGGAGGTGCAGGTAGGGATAGGTGAGAGAGTGACGAGAGAGCGGATATCCCAGACGACAGACAGAGCCGAGTACGGAGACGAAGGGGTGGTTGGGTCGGAGCCGCTGTGGGGAGAGAATAGCGAGGAGAGGAGGGCGTGAGGAGGATTGAGAGAGTGATGACCGGTTAGAAACAGAGGCAGATGTAGCGGAGTGTGTAGAGGAGGTGAGAGAGACGGCTAGACTAGTCTAGACGCATAGCGGGAGAGATTAGGAGAACAGGGGACGGTGAGACGGAATGAGCGATTGGAGAGTGGATGGAGGAGAGAGGGAGGGTGTATTGATCAGGAGGAGAAAGGGAGAGATGAGAGAGGGGGTGACGGGAGCAGGAGTGGGATGCAGGGCAGAGAGACCTGGATGGAGGAGATGAGAGAGCGATGAGAGGAGGGGTGGGAGATGAGATTTGGGTTGGAGACTGAGGGAGGGGGGTAGCGGGTGGTGGGTGTGGAGGATAGAGAGTGAG
>NW_020869095.1:576517-581517 GCF_003789085.1 Penaeus vannamei | reverse complement strand
TTCTAAATGGGTAGGCAGATAGATGGATAACTAGATAGACAGATAGATAGGCCTGTTGATATATGGATGGATAGATAAATAGGTTAAGAGAGACACAAGCAAACAGATAGACTGCTTAATACATAGATAACTAAGCAAATAGGCAGGTAGAGGCATATAGGTAAGCACGTATATGAAAAAGACAGAAACGTAAACAAAAAAGGTATAAAAAACGGAATGAAAAAACGGGGAAAAAGAAAGGTCGAAACGGAGAACGAAAAGGAATTAGAGAAGGAGAAGAAAGGGGGAGACAAAGAGGCAAAAGTTTAAGAAGCTAGCTGGAGACAGAGAGAGAGAGAGAGAGAGAGAGAGAGAGAGAGAGAGAGAGAGAGAGAGAGAGAGAGAGAGAGAGAGAGAGAGAGAGAGAGAGAGAGAGAGAGAAGAGAGAGAGACAGACAGAAACAGAAACAGAGACAGAGACAGAGACAGAGACAGAGACAGAGACAGAAACAGAGACAGAGACGAGACAGGAAGAGGGAGACCGAGCATCAGACAGACAGATACAGACAGACAGACAGAGAGGCCACAGGATGGAAGGCCTTTCACAGACTGTCATTAAAGCTAACTCCATTAAGCTTAGCTCGGAGGAAATGATAATTCGGACACGCTAAGTGAGGTTTGTGAGGCTCGGGGGCGAGGGTTAATGGGGAGAGGGCAAGGCTTAAGGGGAAATAGGTAATGGGGAGGGAAGGGGGGAAGAGCGGGGGGCAGAGGAGAGGGAGGGGGAGGGAGGGGAGAGAGGGAGAGAGAGAGAGAGAGGTGAGAGAGAGAGGGGGGGGAGAGAGAGAGGGGAGAGAGAGAGGGAGGCAGAAAGAGAGAGGGGAGAAAGAGGAGAAGGGAGAGAGAGAGGGGGAAGAGAGAGAGGGGAGAAAGAGAGGGGAGAAGAGGGAAGCAGGAGAGAGGAAGGGAAAAGAGGGAAGAAGAGGGAGAGGAGGAGAGGAGCAGAGGGAGGGAAATTATAGGTGGTAGGGAAGGGAGAGGGGAGAGAGCGGGAAGGAGGAAATAAGGAACGGGAAAGGAAGACGAAAAGAAAGGGGAAGTGGAGAGGGAAGAAGAGGGAGTGAGGAGAGACGAAGAGGGAGGAAGGAAATGGCGATAGCGAAGAGAGAAGAGGCGGCGAAGGATGAAGAGGGAGAGAGGAAAAGCAGAGAGGAGAGGGGGAAAGGGGGAATCAGAGAGAGGATGGAAAGGTATGAATGAAGGGAGGGAGGAAGGGAAGAAAGAAGGAGGCGAGAGTGCAAATGGGAAGAAGAGAGAGAGAGAAGACACGAAAAAATGAAAAAAAAAAAGAAAAGGAAGAAGAGGAGAGCCATTCGGCGAAGGAAAACGGAGGAAGGAAAATGAGAGAGAGAGTGGGAGAAAGAAAGAGCAGGGTGAGAAGAGAAATTATTTTTATTACTGTTATTATCATTATCAGCATCATTATATTTGTTATTATCATTATATATAACTGTTATCATTATTACCAATTATCAATTATTATCATTATTATCATTATTATTATCATTATTGTTATCATCATCATCATCATCATTAGTATTGGTATATTTGTAAGAATTAGTATTCGAATCATTATCATTATCGGTATTGTTATCGTCACTATCATCGTTATCATTATTCTTTTTATTATCTTCGTCATTATTATTATTATCATTATTATCATTATTATTATTATTATTATTATTATCATCATCATCATCATTATCATTATTATCGTTGTTGCTATTACTATTGCTATCATTATCATTATAATTTTTATCATTATTGTTATCAATATTATCATCATTATCAACATTATGATTGTTATTATCATCATTACTATCATTATTGTCATTATCATTAATATCGTTATCGTTAACATGATTATCATTTGTATCATTATCATTAATATCGTCATCACTACTACTATCATCTTTTTGTCATGATTATCATCTTTGTCCTTATTATTGCTATCATCACCTTTCCCCTACTACTAAAGACGCTGCTATTGCGGCTAATCCGGGAGTGAAAGTAAGTGAGCCAAGATAAAGATGGCGAAGATGGCGCCTCCAAAAGGGTGTTCGACGCCACTTAAAGACGGGAGGACCTTGGGTAAGCTCCAAGAAGGATTTAATCCTCTTTTGCATTCTATAAACCCCGCAAGCGATACCCTTTCGGCGCCACGCGAAGAGAATTCAAACCTGTTGCATACGATTCACGGTCTTGTTCGGACGGATTCAAAGGGGGATGTCACATCGCTTATGATAACAAAAGAATTGCGAATCGTGCGCAACAGGTTTGGATTCCGCTCATCTGCCGCCGCGGGGTGTCGCTCGAAGGACTATAAAGTACGAAAGGGAATTACATCCTTCTGGAGTTTATCCAAAGTCATTCCGTTAAGCCTTGATTCTAAAGGCAGAGGATTGGATATTCACCTCAAATAGGATTCCACTCCACCGTGATTTGCAAAACGGATGTTGTGAAGATAAGCGAGAAATTGTTTTTTGGACAAGAGTAACGCCTTTTACTTTGTGTGTGTTCGTCTATCTATTTATCTTTTTATTGCAAAGTAAAGAAAATGAAGAATTTAGGATTTGGTCTAGACTTGATGGATATACAGAATGATCATATACGCGTGTGCGTCTGTATCTTTGTGTATGTGGGTGTTTGTGTGTGTGTGTGTGTTTGTGTGTGTGTGGGTGTTTATGTGTGTGTATGTGTGTATGTATTTGTGTGTGTGTGTGTGTGTTTGTATGTGTAAACGTATGTCTATGTGTATTTTAAACATTTGATTCATAACCCCATCACTGCTCAAAAATCATAATTCTGACAACAACAACAACAAAAAATCCAGCCCCGCCCCTGGTTCGTCGGAATTAACTGTCGTTTCTTAAAATTGATATCGACCTTAACTTCTCAACTGAGATTGCTTCGCGTCTTTTCGTGCCTGTTATTCCTTTCTATCTACTTTCTTCTCTAGATCCTTCCTGCTTTTCTTTTCTCTCTCTTTTTTTCTATATTGCACGTACATCAGTTCATAATATATATATATATATATATATATATATATATATATATATATATATATATATATATATATATATATATATATTATATATATATATATAAATGTATATGTATATATACATATTCTTCCCCCCTCTCTTTCTCTCTCTCTTTCTCTCTATTTATCTATCTATCTTGGGAGGTAGTTCCAAAGAGGTCGTTCGAGAGAGGTCGTATTGTGATTGATTTTGGAGTAGGAGATGACGTTTTAAAGGAAGGAATGGGCTTGAGATAGAGGAGGTCGTCGTCGTCGATAGGGTCGAGGTCGTCTAAGATGGTCGTTCTACGTGAGTCGTCGTCGTACCTGTGGGGTCGTTCTTCCTGTGGGTCGTTATCGTCGTGAGTCGTCGTCGTAGGGGTCGTTCTTCCTGTGGGGTCGTTATAAGAGGTGGTCGTTCTACGTGAGTCGTCGTCGTAGTTCTTCCTGTGGGGTCGGTGGGTCGTTCTTACGTGTCGTCGTCGTAGGGGCGTTCTTCCTGTGGGGTCGTTCTAAGAGGGTCGTTCTACGTGAGTCGTCGTCGTAGCGGGGTCGTTCTTTCCTGTGGGGTCGTTATAAGAGGTGGTCGTTCTACGTGAGTCGTCGTCGTAGCGGGGTCGTTCTTCCTGTGGGGTCGTTCTAAGAGGTGGTCGTTCTACGTGAGTCGTCGTCGTAGCGGGGGTCGTTCTTCCTGTGGGGTCGTTATAAGAGGTGGTCGTTCTACGTGAGTCGTCGTCGTAGCGGGGGTCGTTCTTCCTGTGGGTCGTTATAAGAGGTGGTCGTTCTACGTGAGTCGTCGTCGTAGCGGGGGTCGTTCTTCCTGTGGGGTCGTTATAAGAGGTGGTCGTTCTACGTGAGTCGTCGTCGTAGCGGGGGTCGTTCTTCCTGTGGGGTCGTTCTAAGAGGTGGTACCGTCGTCGTGGTCGTCGTCGTTAAAGGGTCGTTCGTTCTTCCTGTGGGGTCGTTATAAGAGTGGTCGCGTGAGTCGTCGTCGTAAGAGGTGGGTCGTATCGGGGGTCGTTCTTCCTGTGGGGTCGTTCTAAGAGGTGGTCGATATACGTGAGTCGTCGTTCTATCAAGGATCATCTTATCAGAGAAAGTCGTCTTATTGGAACAAGTCGTGAGGGGAGAGGTCGTCATAGCAACAGCAATAAGGGGATAAATCTCTTTATTCATATATTTTTTCTTCCCTTTTTAAAGACTATATTCTTAAATCAAATATCTTTTATTTTAACTCAAAGAGTCAGAAAACAAGTTGATTAGCTCTCGATCCAATCAAATGATCCATCACAGAAAATTGGTTATATCTTTAATTTGTGGGAAACTCGTGTAATTTAAAAGTGATTATTCTCAAGGGTGTAAGCTGAGGTTTGCGAACTTTAAGTGATTTCTAATTATCAAAATTCTCGCAATTATCTATCCGTGTCATATATATGTCTATCTGTCTGTTTTTCTGATAACCTCTTGATTTTTTTTTTCGAAACACAACTCATATTCCCAAGGTTTCTGAGGAATATTAATGACGTCATCAATAAACGCTCTTTCTGAGAAATCACTATAAGCGACATGATTTTCATATGAATTTCGTTCTCTCTCTATCTCCTTATTTTCTCTCTCCTCTCACTCTCTCTCTCTCTCTCTCTCTCTCTCTCTCTCTCTCTCTCTCTCTCTCTCTCTCTCTCTCTCTCTCTCTCTCTCTCTCTCTCTCTCTCTCTCTCTCTCTCTCTCTCTCTCTCTCTCTCTCTCGCTCTCCCTTTCTCCTCTTTCTCTCTCGCTCTCCTTCTCTCTATCTATCTTCCCCCTCCTCTCTCTCTCTATCTCTATCTATCTGTCTATCTCTCTTTAGCTCTCCTCCCTTCTCTCCTTCTCTCTCTCTTTCTCTCTATCTATCTCCTCTCTTTGTCTCTTTCTGATGATAATATTGATAGTGATTATGTGA
>NW_020869095.1:569017-571517 GCF_003789085.1 Penaeus vannamei | reverse complement strand
TAGTGCTCTTGGTATTTTTTCTTTATCTTTTATGCTGTTTTATTATTCATCTGTCTTTTGTCTGTGTATTCATTTAATTGTTTTATTCATTTTAGGTTTTCTCTTTGTCTCTCCTCTTTTCCACTTTCATTTTTCTTTGTATTTTTTTCTCTGTATCTCTCTGTCTCTTTCTCCAATTCTTTCTTTCTCTCTACTTATTACTCAATCTCTGTCTCTCTCTCTCTTCCTCTGTCGTTTTTTTCTGCTCTCTCTTACGTAATAATGAGAATCTCCAGGGCATTTATTTTCCATTTTCTTTTCAAGTTTACTCTCTGAATTTAAATCACCTTTGTGTAAATGGACATGTGTGTTCGTGTGCAGACTGAGTGTAAACAAAATTCATTATGGATGCAAACGAAACATTATGAGAAATATGCTCCCCTTTTCTTTTGCCTTTGACAATATTCCAGATATTTTCGGACAGGCCTTAAACGATAAATAACTTAAGACATGTAAAAAGATGATTGATATATGCCTATTGTGACTGGCTGGCTGAACACCGACGGAAGGTAGCTCGAAATCTTATGCATTTTGGATATTAGAATATAGCCGGAATCGACTCTGACTGACGTATATTGACATATATAAATGACACGGATTTGTGGCAGCGATTTCAAGACATGGAGTTTTAGATTTTGTTTTATGTAGCGTTAAAGACGTTAAGAATGTGCACTATGTTGCGCCCTGTTTGGGGACGCTACGTATTGGGGTATTTTGAATAAAAAATCAGCTTGTAAATAATTCAATTATAGTACATTGCCATAAGTCACAAAATAAAACAGTCCAACCCGTTTAATACTAGTAGTTCGCCACCTTTAGGGTATACTTTTAGTAAGTATGAAGCTTTACTTAAACTCTTATTATCATTATTATTATTATTATCATCATTATAATAATAATAATAATTATCATTATTACTCCCCCAGGAATGACTAAGGTCCAAGTTTCTTTAAATTTACGCACATATATCCTGTTGATATAGTATAGGGGAGAGAAACAAGTTGCTGCAAAACTAAATATCTTCATTTGGGATAAACAAAAGGACTTTGAAGTGCTGCCATGTCACAGTACATAAAGAGATCCATCCTGGTTATAAATTCTACCTAAATGATATCTTATTCCGCTACCAGAACGAGAATGGAAAAGGAGAAAAGCGTATAAGTTACATTCTGGAAAAACGGTAAGAAGTTGGAGAGTCCTCAAGGCCTCACTCCTCTTCCAACAGTAAAACGGTTTACATAACACGTAAAATACCTCCCAGGTCTCCCTTGGAAGACACAAACAAACCAAAACAAAAAAAAGTGAACTACCATCTTTAATCATTCCACAAAGCTGAGAACTCATCCTACAAACAAATGGCGGGAGTCAGCTTGGAATAAAACACTTCAAGCTCGGAGATAACTAGCCCATGGCGTCCCGTCCAACGACTTCACCAAACTGCCCCTCCAACTTCGTAACGAAAAAAAAAAAAAAAAAAAAACGCTCTGGACATTAATTAATTACAGGTCTTCACAACCCGAGTTTTCCCCCCCGAAAAATTCAAATTCCCTAGGATTCAGGAGGACCGCCAGCGATATTCACCCGCTTCTCCATGAAGGCCGACGGGACAGAGAGAGACACCTGGTGGCTGCCCACGCTACTCCCTCTCGCAAGGCCATATGCGAGTGTGAACGAAATTAAGGTATTTACTTATTTTCTCTTCGCGATAAAATCTTTATACACATTTTTCTTACAATATTATATGTTGTTCTGCTGTATTAAAATGAGGGTGGATATTGGTTAAGGAAAATAAACTTTATGAATACAGTTCCCCTAGTTAATACCGTAGACTCCTGTGGAAGATTACCGCGCAATTCAAACTATGCCATGACTCCGAAGCGATTATGACACGATACACTAAATATATCTATGAAAATGAGGCCGCGTTTTCTGTTAATTAACTCAGGATGTTTAAGAGCATTGAGAACACTATTGAAGAAAATATGTGAAAACGGAAATAATAAATGATATTGATACTAATGAGATCAATATAACGATCAAATAACGACGACTATGTGACCGCAAATAAAAGAATATATAAGCAAATAAATCCAACAAAAATATAACAGGCAACGCCAAGGAAAACCCCCCAAAACGTATACAATTTCCCTCTTTTTTCCCGCCCCAAAAATGTAGGTCAAGAGCGTCCTGGGAGATTCATGTACCATTATCAATGAGGCTTAAAATTTCCTTCGTCTCCGAGACGGATTTATGAAATTGAGAGCTGAGAAGACGGGCACACAGACGCACAAACGCACAGACACCTTGTTAAATCTGAATACATTCTAGCAAAGGGACAGGGAGGAGGATGCGTTCGCCTAACGAGCGGATTACTACGTCTGCCTTCGACTTCCGATACGGTGCAGAAAAATTCTTTAGTTTCTGAAAGATGGGATGCAGTGTGAAAATGTCTAAGACTGCA
>NW_020869095.1:501327-508827 GCF_003789085.1 Penaeus vannamei | reverse complement strand
CACATACATATACTTACATACACACACACACACACACACACACACACACACACACACACACACAACACACACACACACACACACACACACAAACATAATATATATATATATATATATATATATATATATATATATATATATATATATATTTACACACACACTTATATGTGTATATATATATAATATATATATATATATATATATATATATATATATATATATTTATATATATATATAATATATATATATATATACACACATTTATATATATATATATATATATATATATATATATATATATATATATATTATATATATAATAATATTATATATATACTGAACGAGTATATATGAATACATATATGTATAAATTCATACGTATATAAATAAATATATATGCATATATTCATATATGTGTCTGTATATATTTATATATATATATATATATATATATATAATATATATATATATATATATATATAATATATATAAATGTATATATATATATATATATATATATATTATATATATATATTATATAATATATATTATATATATATATATATGCTATACATACATATATATTACACACACACACACACACACACACACACACACACACACACACACACACACACACACACACACACACATATATAATATATATATATATATATATATATATAAATATATATATATATATATATATGTATATGCAAATATAATATATAGGTACATATGTATAAATTCATATATACAAAACATACATATATATATTAGATATGCATATAGATATGTTTATAGATATGATATATATCTACACACACACAAACACACACACACACACACACACACACACACACACACACACACCACACACAACACCATATATAATATATATATATATATAATATATATTATATATATATATATTACATATCTATATCAATAACTCTCTTTCTCTCTCTACATATATGTATATATGTATAACTATAATTAAATATATATATATATATATATATATATATATATATATATATATATATATATATATATATGTATGTATGTATGTATGTATGTATATACATAGGTATATCTATATCTATCTATCTCTATCTATACAAAACACACACACCACACACACCACACACACACACACACACACACACACGCACACACGCACACACACACACACACACACACCACACACACACACACACACACACACACACACACACACACACACACACACACACACACACACACACACACACACACACACATGCACACACGCACACACGCACACACACACACACACACACACACGCACACACACATACATAGATATACATACATGCATACATACATACCTACATAACATACATAATACATACATACATAATACATACATACATACATATCATACATTATCTATATGTATGTGTGTGTGTGTGTGTTTGTATTTATATATACAATGTGTTTATCATTATCATTATTTCAAATGACATTCATAGGATTTTTTAAAGAAATTTATAGCAAGTCTTCAGTATCTTTATACATATTTTGTACTGAAATATATGTAGTGTCAAACTCTATGTGAATCAAATTCTTACTGTAGCCTTTTTACATTATTCTTATCCCATTTTACAGAGATTTTGGTATTAATAGTAAAATCGTTAACATTATCAATATTATTGTTTTTATTATTATTTTCATAATTTTCATAACCATTAAGCATTATTATTACTAATATCACCAATCACGAAATACGTAAACTATCAGGTATGCATGCAACAACGTCAATAAAACAATGTTGCAACATTGCAAGCATGAAAGAAAGTCAAACTAATGCACGGACTGACAGAGGAGAGGAAAGCTAGTAGGGGAAGGAAAAGGAGAATTTCGTTTCGATATTCCCGGAAGAGCGCAGAGAAAGCAAAGTTTAGCGGGAATTTGTTTAAGTCCCCCATCTTCCGTTTTCTTTTTCTCGTCTCGCGTTTTCTTTTTACCTGTCGCTGTCATTTTCTTAAAGTTAGATTTTTCAATTTTACTCGTTCTCTGTGTGTCTGCCTGTCTCTGACTCTGCCTCTCTGTCTTTTTCTCTTTCCCTGTCTGTCTGTCTGTCTGTCTGTCTGTCTGTCTGTCTCTCCATCCCTCTTCTATTACTTCGTTCATCTCCCTCTCTCTCTCCCTCCTATTCCTTCTTCCCTTCTATTCCTCCAAAGCCATCATCGGAAAAGCAACTTAAAGACAGACAGACAAACAATAAAATCCCTAAATAGAACGAAACAAACAAAAGCAGAATGGAAAATATAATCGCTGCATCTATTTCGCTTTTTAAAGATTATATTTTCCTCCGAAGTGAAGAAAAATCTCTCGATATATACGCACACACATGTACGTGCACACACACACACACACACACACACAACGTATATATGTTGTCCTATATACACATGTACACACACAATATATATATTATCGTGTATATGTATGCAAACATTCATAACTACATACATGTTCATTTGTACACATGCATGTAAACGCTTTAGAGTCCCCCCCCCAAAAAAAAAAAAAAAAAAAAAAACGTAAAAAAATGTCGAGGGAGAGAAGGTTAAAACCGAAGATGAAAGAACATGATAGGAATGAGATAGATAAAATATGCATTTCCTTTCCCTTCCCTCACAAAGCCTGATCATTGTACATTTTCGAATTTCCCGCCACGGAACAGAGGGTGAAAATGGGGAAAAGCAAGTGTTTCGAATATTCTCTTAAATATGAAATGATACAAAATGCGAATATGATTTTTTTTTTTTTTTTTTTTTTTAAAGTCGGGTCTCCGTGCAAAATTCAACAGTGCATGAATTTCCGCGTGTAATGGTTAATGCGTATTTTTTAAATCTCTCAAAAAGCCATGCAAGGTGACCAAGTTGAGCCACGTCAGCTGTTAAAAAAAGTTGCCAATATAGCGTGTGATCAATACCCTTCCTATTTATTCATTAATTCCCTTTTCCTTTTATGAAATCGTGTTTTCCTCCCTTTCCGAATTATTTCAATCGGGTGTAATGCCACGTGCAGCACAAATTGATAACGCTGCATCTGTTTTCCGAATTCAACACACACGCAGTATTGCCAATATTAGGATCCATCATTTTCGAACCTTCTGTCCGAAACATTTCCATGGGCAGAGGCTTGTGCTTCGTTTACAAGATCCTTGAGAGAGAGAGAGAGAGAGAGAGAGAGAGAGAGAGAGAGACGATGAAGAGAGAGAGAGAGAGAGAAGAGAGAATATATATATATATATATAATATATATATATATAATAATATATATATTATTAACAAATATAGATATATATAATATATATAATTAATATAATATATATATATATATATGTATATTATAATATACTGTATATATATAGTATATATATATATATAATATATATAATATATAGTATATATTAGATATTAGAGAGAGAAGAGAGAGAGAAGAAGAAAAGAGCGAAGGAAGAGAGGAGAGGAGAGACAAGAGAGAAGAAAGAGGAAAGAGAGAGAGGAGAGAGAGAAGAGAGAGAAGAAGAGAGAAGCAGAGAGGAGAGAGAGAGAGAAGCAAGAGAAGAGAGAGATGAGAGAGAGAGGAGAGAGAGAAGAGAAGAGAGATAGAGAGAGGAGGAGGAGAGAGAGAGAGACTCAGAGAGAAGAGAGAGAAGAAGAGACGAGGGGGAGGTTTAGAAAGAGAAGGGAAAGCGAGATGAGAGATAGAGAGAAGAGGAGAGAGGACGAAGGAAGAGAGGAGAGAGACGGAGAGGGAGAGAGGGAGGGAGAGAGAAGGGAGAAGGGAGAGGAGAGAGAGAGAGAGAGGAGAGAGAACGAGAGAGTAGAGAAAGACCGCGAGAGAGAGAGAGGGAGGAGAAGAAGAGGAGAGAGAGAGAAGAGATATGAAAGAGGAGAATCGTAAGAGAGAGAGAGGAGAGAGATGAGAGAGAGAGACTGAGGGAGAGGATAGAGAGGTGAGAGAGAGCAAGAGAGAGAGAGAACGAGGAGAGAGAGAGAGAGAGAGAGAGAAAGAGAGGAGGGGGATGAGAGAGAAAAAGATTGGAGAAGAGAAGCGAGAGAGAGAGAGAGAGAGAGAGAGAGAGACGAGAGAGAGAGAGAGAGAGAGAGAGAGAGAGAGAAGAGAGAGAGAGAGAGGAGAGAGGGAGAGGAGAGAGAGGAGAGAGAGAGGAGAGAGAGAGAGAGAGAGAGAGAGAAGAGAGAAGAGAGAGAGAGAAGAGAGAGAGAGAGAGAGAGAGAGAGAGAGAGAGAGAGAGGAGAGAGGAGAGAGGGAGAGAGAGAGAGAGAGAGAGAGAAGAGAGAGAGAGAGAGAGAGAAGAGAGAAAGAGAGAGAAGAGAGAGAGAGAGAGAGAGGAGAAGTGAGTGAGTGTGAAGTGAGCCTAGGTTGAGGATTACCTTCCCACGTCTCCACGCTAGGGACTCCAGACCGGCTCCTGAAAGCCCTGACCAGACCTCCTCGGGCGTCGCCTCCACACGCGCGTTACCGCTCGGTGCGCCCTTGGGTTCCCTTTGCCCACAGCTGCACGAGACAGCTGACGCCACGCTACCCACCATCTCGACAAATAAAGGAAGAAACCAGAACTGTGTCTCCAGAACCCACCAAAATCAGGACAAAAACAGAACCCTGACAGAGAGATGGAGGAAGAGAGGAATGTTATATACTATTTTTTTTTAGAAAAGAATTGGAGCGACAGAGAGAGAGAAAGAGAGGGGGGGGGGGGGAGGAGAGAGAGAAAAAAATGTACGAAGAGAAAAGATGTAAAAGATTGATTTCCACATCATATGTAAAAGTGGAGGATAAAGACCAAGGAACAGGGAGATGAACACGTTTTCTTGAAGGACGGGAAAACCTCAATATTTTAACAAAGTCAGACCTATAATCCCATTTTCTTTCACAGCCTGAACAGAATGATAAACCCATTTCTTTTAAGAAAAGGAAAACCTCACTGTCATACGTAAGTGAAACATAAGGCCTTTTTTCCGGCGGCAAGAGGTGTAGTACTACAGTTTCCTATGACTCCGCCCCTATTTATGGGGGCGGGTCATATATAAGCAACTGCACCTGGCTGATGAGCGCGCGGAGCACCTCTGCCCGTTCTAAAACTGGAAGAAAATGGGAAGTTCAAAGTTGATGCTGCACTGTATGATGCAATATTAGTAACTTTACTGATGTTAATGAGGATATTATTGCACTAAGTACTAGTTTGAAAGTATTTACGCGCGCGCGCGCGTGTATATATGTGTGCATATATGCACATATATTATATATATACATACAGAAATGTATATATACATACATACCTATATATGCAGTATACACACAGACATATATTTAAACATATGTATACACGTGCATATATATATATATTATATATATATATATATATATATATATATATATATATATATACATATACATATATATACATTATGTATTTATATGTACATTAATACATATGCAGAGATATAATATTAAAAATATACACTACTACCATATATAATAATATAGAGTTTAAAGTTTATATGCTTTCGTATTAATAGGGCTACGGCTAAGAAGAGCGAGGTTCAGGTTTATCTTTCGTATGTGTACATTTTTATGCGATATGTCATGTAAGGCTTGTTACTGTCTTTCTTATATCATTTATACCTTAATCTTGGGCAATATTCAGGCCTCCAAAAGTGTTCCATGACGAATAATATACGGGGAAGTATCTCGTGTTTTATTTACAGAATGTGTTCGAATGGTCAAAAGAATATTATAAATATTTATATTAGGTTTTACATACTCATTTTACTTACTATGTATATATATAATTGAATATGCTGACGTAAACTTTATATCCTTTTGAATGTAGTTGATATCAATCAATGAATAGTGTCATTTTCAAAATATTTAAAGAAGTGTGACCTTCGAAACCATTGTCGATGGACGAATGAAGAAGTATGACGGGAGGCGCTTAGGGCCCGCGCATTTTCAACTGATTTCGATAGTTTTCCGTCGTTTGATTTGTAATTTGAAGATGTTGATAACTAACAACTTGTATTTATTGTTATTTCCTAATGTTACATCAGTAAACCAGTGATTTGTTAATTGATACAATTAAAAAACAAAATCAGATTCGTCAACTCGAGTACAATTCCTAGGAATGGGGGTGGAGCCGCACCTGTGGCACAACGTAGAAGATTCGGCACGTTGCTGTCGCGATCGGCCCGGAGAAGTGTCGCAAATGAAAAAAAAACGACACCCTCTAGTGTAGTTAGACAGTTTCTTGGCACCGGAAAAAAGGCCTATAATTTCCATTTGTATTTGCGATTGAACAAAAAGAGACCCCATTTTAAGAACATAAAAAAAGAAAGAAAATGAAAGAAAGGAAGAAGGGAAGAAGAAAAATGAACTGAAAATGAAAATGTAAATGAAAATGTAAAACGAATAAATAAAAAATAAGAAAATAATAAGAATAGATAGAAATAAAGATAAAAATAAAAAGAAGAAAAGAAAAAGAAAAAGAAGGAAAAAAAGAGAAAGATTAAGAATGAAAATGAAAGTGAAAATGAAAATGAAATGAAAATGAAAATGAAAATGAAAATGAAAATGAAAATGAAAATAAAAAAACAAATAAAACTAATAATAAAAAGAAAAAAAGAAAAAGAAAAGCAGAAAAAGAAAAAAACAATAAAAGAAAGAAAGAAAGAAAAACAGTATTTTAACGTAGTCGGCCCCGTAATTCCCTCGTGCTTCCAGCTGAATTTCGGGACGTTTTGTGAAATGACTGAAACGAGGCGTCGACAGAGAAGGCAAAAATCAGGCCAAATGCGACGCTTTCCCGACCATGACTGCATATTTTCGCAATTTTTTCCCCCACTTTTATTTATCTTTACTTAATTTTTTTTCTTCTTTTTTTTCCTTAATTCTTTTTTCTTCTTATTTATTTCTTTTTCTCTCGTCTTCTCTTATATATTTCGTTCTTTTTAATGTTTTTCTTTTCTTTTCCTCAATTCTTTTTTTTCTTTTTTTTTTTTTTTCCTTAATTCCCTTTTCTTTGTTTCTCTCGTCTCTTATTTACGTTTTGTTTTTTCTTAATTCATTTTTTTCTTCTTTCCTCTATTTTTTCTTCTCTCCTTTTCTCTTGTTTACTTCGTATTGTGATCCACTTTCTCCTTTCAGTATTTCACGCCGAGAATAAGATCTTTCCTTTGTTCCTGGACAGATATTTATTTTCTTTACTAGAATTTGGTAAGAATGATGGAATAAATTATCACTTTTATTATCATTATCAATTATTACTTTTATTTATTTTTTCGACAGAGTTCAAATTTGGAAAGATATTAAAGCATCAGCTATTATTATCTATCATTTTCGAAAAACCACAAGGGAATATTTGAAATTTAGCAGGTGGCATGTTAAAAAGAACCTGTTCTTATTTCGTGTTTATAAACTGTAAAG
>NW_020869095.1:472558-475058 GCF_003789085.1 Penaeus vannamei | reverse complement strand
CTGAACGTTTCTCAATACACACATTCCTGACCACACACAAACAACACACACACACGAAACACTACACACAAAAAACACACACACACACACACACAAAACCACACATCTCCTCACAAACAACAACACACACGACAACTAAAACACACACTCGTCGTTTCTCTCACACCCAACACCAATACACCACAATGCATTCTTCACATACCACACCACAAAACCCACACACGCAAACACAAACATTCCACACCACACAAACACACATTCAATCCATCCGTCTGGGTCCTCTTCTATACTCCACACAAACAACGGCACACACACCAACAGACACACACACCACACACTATCTCACTCTCACCAATGCCAGTCTCTCTCCAAAGCAGGGACCACACAACACACGTCTCCTTCCTCTCTTCCTCTCACCTCCTCTTTCTCTCTCCCAGTAGTCTCTCACACTCACCAACACACAACACATCTCATCAACTCACCACAAACACACCACATCACCACATCCGGACATACTAACTCAAACTACAAACACACCACACAAACACAATCACAACCACTACACATACCACCATCACACAACCTACCTACTCCTCACGCAAACACAACACAGCCTCTTCTCTCTGTCACATCACATAACCACCTACACCACACAAGCCCACTCTACCAAATCACTTCCACACACACATCACCACATCCTCATCATCCTTCTCTCTCTCATCTCTGCATCTGCTCTCTCTCACTCTCTCTCCCTCCTCCTTCTCTCTCTGCCACATCTTCTCCTCTCTCTCATCATTCTCTCTCATCTCCTCATCTCCTCTCTCAACATCTCCGCCTCTCCTGCTCCTCCTACTCTCATCTCTCCATCTCTCTCCTCCACACACACTACATCCTACACACGCAGGCATAACAGTCACGCACACACACCACAACACAAACACACACACACGCATAGGCACACACACACACACATACACACACACACAACACGGCACGCTCTCAGCAACAAGACACCCATACACGCACATTCCACAAACACACACACAGCACACACAATAACGCACACGACACATCACACCAACAACCATCACACACAACTCTCCGCAGCGCAACACACGACTCACTTCACATACACCACCACTCATCCATCTGTCTCGTCGATCATCTCTCTCTGCTCCTCTCTCCTCATCACACTCCTACAAACGCCAAACACGACACACACACACACACATCTCTCTCTCTTCACATCCGGCCATTCCTTCTCTCCACTAGTTTTATAGAGAGCTACGCAAACACAAAACACAACACAAACACAAACACACACACGACACAAACACACGCACACACAAACACACACACAACAAACAAAATAGAACAACAAAGCAAAAAACCACGCACACACAGAACAACACAGCACACACACACAACACACAAACACAAACAACACATTACTCCCACAAACAGGACACAACCACAAACCACACACACACAAACACACACACACAAACACAACACAAACAGCAACCACACACACACAGATTCAGACACACGCAACACACACATTCAGCACAACACACAACACACACACAACACACACAAACACACACAGGCAGTGACACACACAAACAACACACACACATGTAGTTAGCTGTCAGCACACAACACAAACACACACAAACACACACACACACACACAACACACACAAAACACAGCACACACCAAACACACAAACACAACACACAAAACACAAAAACACAACACCAAACACATACAACACACAACACACAAACACAACACACACAAAACACACTCACAACAAACACACACACACACACAAACACACACACAACACACAACACACTATATTAGGATACTTTTCCTTCACACGATGTTAGCTTTGCATTCCTTAGAAATGTATCATTTTCGTTTGTCAATTCTATTCATTTTATTACGTCCTTCATAGTAGCAAAATTGTGTGCTATGTAATTTTGTTTCCATTCAAAAGTCGCCCTTATCAGTGCCAAAAACATCAAACATATTGTACAAAATAATTAAGTTTAAAGGTGGATTATTTCAAGCCATGTAACTGCTCTAATTGCTTCTATGTGCGCCATTGGTGGTGTAATGCTACGTTGAAAACCGCGTAGACCTTTTCCACAAAATTTTGTATCTTCATCTGTGAAACATAATGTATGGACAGTAATATAATATATATATATATTATATATATATATATATATAATATATATTATATATATATATACTATTAATATATTATGTTATATATATATACATATGTGTATATATATTATAATATAGTATATATATATAATATATATAATATATATTAGTATATAGTAATAATACTAGTATTATTATACAGCACAAACACACATGACACACACACACACACGACACACACACCCCAGTACCGGTGTAAATATATATATTGTATATATTATATATATATATATATAATAATATAATATATATATAATA
>NW_020869095.1:449196-464196 GCF_003789085.1 Penaeus vannamei | reverse complement strand
TGAATAAACTAATAAGAATAATGATAACAAAAAAAATTATAATAATGATGATGAAGATGATAATAATAATAATAATTATTATTACTATTATCATTCTTATTGTTATCTTTACAATGAGGGATAAGCATAATAATCATAATGTAAATGGTAATAATAATAATAACTATGATAATAATCATAATGATGACGATGATAATAAGGATAATAATAATAATAATAATAATAATAATAATAACAACAACAATGATAATGAAAACCATAGAAAGAAAAAAATAACAATAATAATAATAACAATAATGATAATAATAATATAAATGATAAGACCATATAATGATAATGATAATAATGTAAATAATTGTAATAATAACAAATGTGATGCAAATTATGATAATAATTATAACAGTAATAGAGATAATAATATTGATGAAAATAATGAGGATAGCAAAATAATAATAACAATGATGAGAATATTGACAATTATAACTATACTACAATATTTATAATATCAATGATAAAAACATACTAATAACATGACATGATAAAAATAATGACAATGATAAGTGATAATGATAATCAAAACAATGATAAACTTATATTGATAACTATAATAAGAGTAATAACTAGCCTGAGTTGGCGATCACAGATTGTACATCTCACAGTGCAACCGTTGGTTGGAGATATGGGCCTGCCAACAGTACCCCATGATCCGGCGCAAGGACCTATTTCAAAAGGCGAGACTCCAAGGCACAAGACAATGCCCAGGTTTCACTACTGTATAGCAAAACTGACATTATCACGGCCTTGAAGACGCGTAGCTTTGTCCTTCTACTCATGTACCGGCATCTCCAAATACTTTTGTTTAGAGGGTTCATGACCCCTGCTGCTAGGCCAATCAGTCTGCTGACTTCCTGGTCTGACAGCCCAGAGTTATGAACTACACTACCAAGGTATGTAGAGCTCTCTGCGACTTTAATGTCCTCGCCGCAAGTACGTACCGACTGAAACAGGCTCTCCTAGCAAGTCCCCAAAGTCGTGGATCTTCGTCTTGGTCCAGGAGACCTCTAGACCAAGGGTTTCGCTTCATTACTAAATGCATCAAGACCCACCACTAAAGTTTTCATAGACTCAGAAAGAATAATAGCATCAGCATCATTCAAGGTCAGTAACCTTTGATGTTGCCCAGAGTTGCTCCACAGTGACTTTGAATAATAGCTCTGCCCAGTATCCAGTCCATGCAAGTGTTGAGAAGTGTTGGTGCAAGAACAAAGCCTTGTCTCACTCCTGAACTAACAGGAAAGAAGCTCCAGAGGACCCCTCCATACATTAAAACACTTTCAGTACCAGTCTATAGGCTTGTTATTAGTCCAATAATCCTTGTTGGAATTCCTCTCAGTCTCAAGATCTCCCGGAGTGATTCTCGATGCACTGTATCGAATGCCTTCTTGAGATTGGTGTAGGCTGCAAGCAGCCCATGCTCGAACTCACGACGGCGCTCTACAAAGACTTGAGGCGCAACGATATGGTCTATTTTGATTTACCAAAAGTGAATGCAGATTGCTCTGGCCTCTGGTGCCTCAGTAGGTAGTCTCTGATATGTCTCAGAAGGATGTGGGCGAGAACCTTTCCTGGTATACTGAGCAGTGTGATGCCTCGGTGATTGCTGCAGTCCCATCAGTCCCCTTCACTTTCCAGAGATGGATGACAACACCTCTCAACAAGGTACTGGACCGCCAGATGGCAGCCAGGACATCATGTAACCCCTGCCCACCACCAGCCTTTAACAGTTCAGGTGGAATGCCGCAGATACCTGCTGCTTTACCACTTCAGCTTGGAGATCACACCAATAATTTCATTTAGGGAGGGTGGATCCTCACTGGTGAGTGGGTTGGGCATCGGGAATCTCGGCACTCCTGCATGCAAGGAGGGTCAACCTGGTACAACTGCTCAAAATACTCAGCCCAGTGCTCCCACACTGCAGCTGGATATGAGATGATCTGGCCACTTACTAAGCATACTGCTGTCACCCGTGAAGAGGTTTTTGAATTCTGCTTTCTCAGGGCTTGGTATGCAGGATGAAGGTTATATACTAAGAAATGGCCTTCGATCTCCTCTGCTTGACTCCTAATAAACTGTACCTTGTCCCTTCTTAACAGCGCCAGAGTTATGCGCACATGAGATCAGTGCAAATTCTGATCCCCTGTCAGATGACTCGCATGGCAAGTATCTGGCGTCCAGCGTCTCCTGTAAGATAAAATTCTGTCTTGCGCTTGGGCATATACCGATTGATTCTTGAGCTGCAGCAAGCATTTCGCGTTTGAAGGTATCCCACAGAATTACAAAGTCCATCAGATCATACACTGTGAAACGTCCAGAGACTGCCTCAGCATACCCCGGGCACACTCCCTCTCCCTCAGCCTGTCCAAATGAAACACCATAGGGTGATCGTTTGACTGCTGGGGAGTTTAGAAGTGGACCCGGAGGGTAACCACAACCAATCTATTGTCAGTACAGAACTCAGCACTCATATACACCCTACAGATGTGGAGAATCTTCTGAGTGCTAACAAGTATGTAGTCGATCTCCTTGGCTGCATTACCAGTATCGCTGTACTTTGTCCAGCGATGCGGGTACCAGGAGCCAGAATTCCTCAATTTCTGGGACCTTGCTAAGTCCCGGAAGAGGAGGCTATTCTCCCTACTGGCATCACCTCCCGAACCATGGATACCAAGAGACATCTCAGGCAGCTTGATCACAGCTAGATAACGCATTGAAGTCGCCCAGAATAATACGAATATCTTGCCAGGGACAACTGTCTGCCACAGACATACACAGCAATTAAACATGAATGCAAATGCTAGCTTCAGTCCCAATACCATTATATGCTCATCGACTGGAGTAACTTTTACTACCGAGGGTTGGAGTTTGCTGGAGATGGATACTTCCTAGAGATGGTGACCATCGCTGCAGCCTGACCAGTAATAGTGTAGCCACATACACCGATCGTGCTGCTGCAAGGTCTTCTCACCTCTGAGAGAGCAGCCACCTCAACTCTCAGCATCCCCAATTCCCTTGACAACAGAGGCAACCGATCATCCAGACGCAAAGAACAGACGTTCCAAGCCCCCACCCTGACTTCCTGCCTGAGGTCTAGCCTCGGGCAGTCACTCTGGGTGGACGCCACCTATCCCACCCCTGCTGACGCTGCCCAATATAAAAGGGGGTGGTGGGCTGTGGGCCCCATCATCCACCTGTGGGGCTCCCTAGGGCTTCCCCCCACAAGATTCACTCCGGGCTGGCGACTGTCAGAACGCAGGCAGGATGAGTAGTTCCCGTTCCCAGCCTGCGCCCCATCAGTCGTCCTCTCAGCGGGGCCCACATCCCACCTCACTTGCTGGGTGGGAGGGGCGGTTCCCCTCCTCCCAGCATTTCCATTTATTTGAGACTCTGCCGATTGGTTATATCTGGGGGGGATGAGGACTGGCAAGGCCCACCTTCCCCGAGCCTCCCATTAACCCCAAGGGTTAATGGGAGGAGTTAGTACAGGGCCAGGGCGTGTCAACACGCCGGTGGGCCATGACCATGTACCTCTGCGGCCGCCTGCTGCTTCGAGATCCTCCACAGTTTAGCCTGGAACCGCAAGGTACCCGAAAAGGCATGCAGACACTTAACACTAACTAGACTACCACACCATCGCTTCACATCACCCTACGCGTGAAGTACCAACCCACAATAATGATAATGATATTAGTAATGATAATAATAACAATAATAATAATGATAAAAATAATAATGATAATGAAAATAATGATCATGATGTAAAAATATTTTTATTATCACTGTTATGAATATATTAATGATGGTAATAATAATAATAGTAATAATCATAGTAAAATTAACAATAACAATGATAATGGTCGTGATGATAATAAAAATGATAGTAATGATTATCATTATCATTGTTATTATAGTGATAATGATGATAAAAGAAACAATGATAATCATAATAATCAGGGTAATGGTAATAAAATTTCCAATAATAATAATGATAATAATAACAGAATAATGATGATGATAATAATAATGATAATAAAAGTAATAATAATAATATGATTATTATTAACAATAACATTAATAATAGTAATGATAAGAATAGTAATAATAACAATTGTAATGAGGACAATAATAAAAATGATAATGGTCATAACAACAACAATAGCAATAATTATAATAATAATCACAATGATAATAATTATCAATATCATTGTTAATATGATAATGATGATAGCAATAACAGTAACGATCATCAATAATAGTGATAATAACAAGGATAATCGTCATAATAACAATGATGACAATGATGATGATAATAATAGTAATCATAATGACAATAATAATAATGTTCATTATTACTATTGTTATCATGATAATAATAACAGCAATAGAAATAATGATAATGGAATTAAGAATAACATTAACAACAATAATAAAAACAATGATAATAATGATAATAACAACTATAATAACATATAATGATAATGATGCTGAAGGTAATAGCAATAACGATGATCATAAAGTAGGAAAAAGATAATGACAATAATAGTAACAATAACAATAACAATAACAACGATAATAATAATAATAATAATAATGATGATGATGATGATGATAATGGTGATGACGATCATAATAATAATGATGATAACAACAACAGCAACAACTACAACAATAATATTTATAATGACAATGGTAATGATAATGATAATAACAATAATGATAATGATAATTGCAATGATGATAGTAATGATGATGATGATAATAAAATACTACAGCTGCTACTACTACTACTACTAAGAAGAAGAAGACCGATAATGGGATTATAACATTAATGATAAAATATAATGATGATCATTATTATTCTTATTATCATTACAATAATAATGATGATAATAACAGCAATAATCATTATAATTATGGTAATAGTAACAATAAGAATGGTGATCATGATGATGTAATGATGATAATACTAATGATGATAGTAATTATGATAATAATAATAATGATAATAATAATAATGATAATAAGAATATTAATAATAATTGTAATAATGATAATAATAACAATAACAATGATAATTGTAGGGAGCGTTTACGAAAGGCGCGGTTCCAAATCCAACTTTAACCAATTTGCAACAGAACCGGAGAAGTGGAAGAAGCGTGCTTGACAATATTTGCTTCTGCGTGGAAAGTTTCAGGTCATGATGGAAAAGTATTTCTCTAGGTTGTTATCGATCATATAGGAAGAATTTTAATAATTCATTCATGAGAAGGGTTAAAGCTGCCAGTAGATTATGCTTTTTTTATTTAGGGTTGTAAAGTTGGCTTATGTGGAAGATCAGAAAAACATAAAAACGACGTTCAAAAAATGTTGATAAAAGTCTTATTGCAGAAAAATCAGCGTTTCCTCTTGAGCTCACGGCGACTTCACGAAGCCTTCAAACTAAGGTCATCATATGAAGAATCACAAAACCATCATTACCGCTCTTTGGTCGACTAGTTGGAATCGAAATAAACCATAAAAGTTTGAAGTGAAGAAAATGGGAACTTAGAAGGCTGCCCTAACATTTGCCACAACTCTATCACCAGTTGCAAATTCGATGAGTGTTGTTTCTCCAGTGAAGCTTCTCCCAAAACGCCAAATAACACTGAAAAAGAAAAACCCATGAATTCAAGGAGTCTTAAACCATGATTTATCTACCCTTAACGTATGTATTGGCACATGGAATGTTGTCTACATATATCACAAAACTTACAGAAATAGCAAGCGCGTCCTTCTGAAGAAAGGGGATCAGTTAATCAGAAGAAGGAATTTATTTATAAAATGGCTTCATGATGAAAGTTGAATCGATAGTATAATAAACCAGATAGTTTTGACACCTGCTGGTGCTAATACTGATCGCAAGTCTTTAAAGAATTAGTCAACTGTTAGGTCGATACAGTTCAAGTCTTTTAATTTGCTCAACATCAACATCTGATCTTGATATCGATGCTGACAGAGCATGCCCACGAGCACACATCAGGCATTAAGTCATGGAGAAAATCCAATAATCATTTGGCTTATTATCCAAAGAAGCACATAGACAAAAATAAGGAGCATCACAAAAACAAGAGTAATGAAATTTTAGCCAGGCGAATGTGGAGATAAATTTCACAGTATATAGATTCTATATGATAGAAACACTGAATCAGCCTGTCGCAAAAGCTGGACAGAAGAGAGGTCTCACTTTGTGACTTGATCGTCTGCCCTGTTTTCGGGCGATTCTCGTGTTGAAAATGTAGAATAGCACTGTATAACACTAACCTGTATAACACTGTATTCTACTGAGTGAATAGAAAAGAGAGAAAAATATAAAATAACAACTCCAGAATATAAAGGTAAATCACTTCAAGACTATGTTATACATGAAAAATAACTAAAAGATTGCCACCTAAATAGTAGCATCACACACCTTTGCCTAAATTCTGTAAATAGCACAGAACTTTTCCACGCCTTTTCCGCAAAGGTTTAGAAACTCACACACGAATAAACAGCCACCTTAACATCTGGGATAAGACCCACAGAAATTATTTTTGTGCTAGCACAACCAATAAGAGTGGAAAAAGCAGACGCAGCAATTAAAAGGTGTCAGACGAATGTACTGGTGTTTATTTGAGCAGTTACATATTAGGTAACATCCATGAAATCACCCTTAATCGTACTTACTCATCACTGGGAAAAGTGCATCAAAACATTCGAAAAAAATAAAGACATTACCCTATCGCTCATCTATTTAAAATCTAAATCTGTGTGTGTGCATATACTTTGTCTCTCTCATTCTTCCCTCTTTCCCTCCCTCCCTCCCTCCCCCTCCCTCCCTCATTTTTCCCCTCACACTAAGACACTCTCCCTAAGAGCAAGGAGAGCAGAAGGACTAGCCCCCCCCCCCCAACGACCCAAACTGACCTGATATCTGGCGTGCCTACCGAGTACACTTAAAAGCCTCGCATGGTGCACAAGCCTGAAGTCAGGTCATGCAGGGTCATAATGGACAAATGTCGCAATGCCGGGGTCTAAAATTACGCTTCAGGAGTTTCCGCTTCAGCTGTTTCAATCCAGAAATGCGTTGCCATGGAAACATATTTTGGAAGATCGTCTCTTATGGTAAAGACTTTGTGACGGGTATTGTATAATAAGTCAAGTCAGCTGTGAAATGGGTTGTGTTTGTTGCTTATTGCAAAAGCTCCAGGACCTCGAAATTACACACATCACACACACATACACACACCCAACACACACACAACCATCAACACACACACACCACACACATCACACACACACACTCACACACACACACACTACACACACTATATTATCTATATATATCCTATATATATATTATATATCTATATATATACTATACTATACTATACTATATACTTCTACTATATAGGTATATTATTTATATATTCTATAATATATTATACATTTCTATATAAATTAATATATATACGAAACATATACTGTATATATATAAATACTACATATATAACTATATATATATATATTCTTATTATATACTACTATTACTGTCTGTGTGTGTGTGTGTGTGTGTGTGTGTGTGTGTGTGTGTGGTTTGTGTGTCGTGTGTGTGTGTTTGCGTGTGCGTTTTGGTTGTAAACTATAATATGATGGTACTCTCTACGTGGTGTGTCATAGCATAAATTATACTCATATCGTATCCATATTACCTATTACATATACTACTATATATACTTATATATAATAACTATATACGAAATATATACGTAGGGGTAGGTATATAGTCATATAATATATAGAGTATATAGTAGGTTTTTTCGTGATTATACTCTATATGTACTAATTTTAACTTTATTATATATATGTTGAATTACATATTTATATTATATTTATTGGGTACATTATGGTGCAGCATAAAGTGTCATCCGTATATTAAGGTATATATACCTGAGTACTCCTACTAGGTCACACCTATGTCATATATGCAACTTATAATATGTACACAATTTATATATACATATCATATGTAATGACCACCCCTACTTAACTCCAACATTAATTAAAGATACTATTTAGTATACGATATAAGTTACTTCGATACAATCCTTATAATCATTTAATATATATTATATACTCTTATATATGTACATACACCTTGCATATATATTATATGTATATCATATGATAGTATATATAGTATACCGTATCCGGGCTTTTAGACATAATATTAATACAAGAAATATCTATACTCTACTTATATATGAAATACTAAACGTACCGTACCTATAATTATAGTATATAATATAATTATATTATAAGTGATATAATTAGTAACTAAACACTGTAATTATGGTATATATATATATATGTATAAGACTCATTCTGGCAATATATACATACATACATATACACTATAATATTATCATACTAAATATATATATTTATATAATATATATCTTATATATGATATATATAATAATATATATATATATCTCATCATATATATGTGTGTGTGTGTGTGTGTTGTTGTCGTGTTGTGTAGTTGTGTGTGTGTGTGTACAATGTATATATGTATCAATATAATTATACTATCATATATAGTATATATATAATATCGTATATATATAGTATTGATAGTATATCTATAGTACATGACATCTGGCAATATAATAGCCGCAGTCTTTCTGATGTTGCTTTTGATCATATCAATCACCTTGTTGTTTCTTTAACGAACTAGGTGGCGCCTTCAGACCAGGGAGAGAGAGCACACAAACCAGGTGCGAGAAGCTGGCGATAACATCCTGGTTTATTAAAGCTGATTGGTCTTGTATTTTCCCCCGAAAGGACACATAGTAGTCTGCGAAGTTTCACCCGCACTGATGGTAGGATGAGGAGAAACGCATAATGTATGAGTATGTAGTAATAATATTACTTCTAGATTATATGGTTATTATATATATATACTATATATATATATATTATATATATATTAATATTGAATTATAATATAAATATATATTATATATATATATATATATAGTTATATTAATACACACTATATATTTATAATCCATCTAAGTACACACAGACACACTCACTCTCACACACACACAACATATAGTAATGTGTACATAGTATTATATAGTGGTTAGTATATATAATATTGTATTAGGTGTTAGTAGTTAGTTATATAGTATAGTTAATATTATATATATTTAATATATACCATACAATACATACATATATATGATGGTATATTATATACTTATATATATATAGTAGTACTAGTTATATATATATGGTATTATCTATATGGTAGGTAATAGTGTGTGTGTATTATATATATACTATATTGCATGTATGTACATGTATAGTGTAAGCTTAATATGTACACATTACATTATATACTATATATATATATATATACATATATATAATAATATTAATATATCTATATAATTATATATATAATACATAATATATATATATTATTGTATATATATATAATATATATAGTAATATAATATAATATATACATATATATATACATATATATATTATATATATTAATATTATATATATATATATATATATATATATTACTATATATATATTATATATACTATATATATTATATTATATATATGTATTATATTATATTATATGTATGTGGTATTTGATGGGTGTGTGTGTATCGCTTAACGCTAATAAATAATAGATAATAATAATAATATAATTAATAATAATAATAATAATGTTAATGATACTGAAAATAATTATCACTATAAACGCTTACAGAGTGCATATCTTCGACAAGGAAATAGGGTCACTGACTCAATAGAAATATTCACTCGAAGAATTACATGGAAATCACCTCTGTCTCAAGTACGTTGGTGACGCCTTTTTCCCTGTCTCGCAATGCGAATGAATCCTTAAAAAAGGTCCTGGATCCCGATCGAAGCTTTTCGAGTTATCCTGCGCAAGATCTAAGTTTGGCTTTGACAAAACTCTGGTAGAAGAAATCAATAAAAAATGTTCATAATTGCTCACCATCTAACCAACAGACAAACCAACGCTACTAAAAACATAATCTTGGCGGAGGTAAGAGTAATAATGATAGTGATAATACAAAGTATAATTATGATAATGATAATAATAGCGATAATGATAAGTATACATGGAGAGAGAGAGAAATAGGGATTGCTTTTATTCCTGTTTACTTGTTAATTTGATGGATATATCGGAAACCTGCCTCAAGAAATAAATTATCGTATATTATTCTGAAAATTATTACCAAGAAATTTTATCACATCGTTTTATTTCAATTCCTTATCATATTTTCTATATATAAAAAACAGAACATTGTTGGAACTTATTCATATTTAATAATCGTCAGACGGAAATATCCTTTATTCATATATGAAGGATATATATTAACATATGGCTCTGCATTATCCTAAGCAGCTACTCTCTCTCTCTCACTTCGTCTTATATCACCTGGATCCGCTATTTAGATAATAGTAAACTTCTGATATGTTATTTGGGAAATAAATATTATTAATGGCATTAATATTATTAATGATATTAATGGAAAAGAAATGACATTAGTTCATACAGCATTATATTTACAAATGTTTACAATTATTTCATTACCAAAAATAAAGAAATAAATATGTGAAAGACGGATATCGAAAGCAATGGGTTTGGAGGGGAAACACCGACAAGGTGCTGGACACCAGCCACTAAAAAGACAAATCAAGGCGTATAGTCAAGGCTAAGGGAATATCCCCTTAGCCTTGGGTAAAGTGAAGCTCGACTCGGCCCTTCGCGGGGTGAGTGAGCAAGTGTGAACCGGTTGCTCGCCGGGAAGTGCCCAATCTGCCCAGATCTAAAGACTGTCAATTAATAATTTAACACTAAAAGATATGTTAATAGTATAAGTTTCGCAACACCTGCATCCTATATACCCCACCATCATTATATTAATGCACCGCTGCACACATTCACTGCTTTTCATTTTTCCATCATTCATTTTCACCAACAGTTTCGGAAATAATATAATAAATTAGGTTGACTGACGATGCACTTTGAATCAATTTGTATCTCAAACTTTATGCTGATATAATATACAGTAATACTTTTTGTAAGTATATGACTGCGAGGGGCGGAGCCAAGTGGCCCATCACACTCAAGCTGACCCCAACCGAACCGTGCTTCGCGATTCATGAACGCGAATGGAGGTCGTGGTTCGTAGGAGGCACCCGAACGAAATAAAATGAAAACAAGGTAATCGATACCCATACCTTTACACCCCATTACGCATGAAGTTTTGCGGCCAAAGCCATTTATTAATGTTTGGTAGCCCAAGAGGTGCTATTTGAGACGATACATTATTCACACCCACAAATATTACTCACAGTATGTATATGTGTGTATAAGAGAGAGAAGAGAGAGAGAGAGAGAGAGAGAAGAGAGAGAGAGAGAGAGAGAGAGAGAGAGAGAGAGAGAGAGAGAGAGAGAGAGGGAGAGAGAGAGAGAGAGGAGAGAGAAGAGGAGAGCGAGCGAGCGAGCGAGCGGCAGAGAGAGAGATGAAGAGAGGAGAGAGAGCAAAGAGAGAGAGAGAGAGAGAGAGAGAGGCGAGAGAGAGAGAGAGAGAGAGAGAGAGAGAGAAGAAGAGCGAGCGCGAGCGAGAGAGCGGAGCGAGCAGCGAGCAGAGAGAGAGAGAGAGAGGCGAGCAAGGAGAGAGAGAGAGAGCAGAATGAGAGAGAGAAGCAGGAGCGAGAGAAGAGAGAAGAAGGCGAGAGGATGGAACGAAAGCGAGAGAAGCGAGCGAGCAAGAGAGCGAGAGAGAAGGAGAGCGAAGCAAGAGAGAGAGAGAGAGAGAGTGAGCGAGGGGTGGGGGATGAGAGTGAGTGAGAGTGAGAGGGGGGGGGTGCAGACACTAGCCTTGATAAGTTGGGACTGAAAAACATAGCCGAACACTCACTCCTTGCTTTGCGTAGCGAATCTAAATCACCCTCTACCCCCCCCCCTTCCTTTCTAACTTATGTTCCAGTTGTTTTAAACGTGGGCCACCTCAGTTCTCATCTCTCTCTCTCTCCTGTATTGCAAGCGTATTTAGGCATTATCACATCCCATCCGCTACTTGTGACTATTGATATGGATAATGAACTGAAAATCATCATTACCATACAAACAATTAAATAACCAAGATTCACATTAATAAACAATATCATAAGTACATAACAGAAACGAGAAAATGAAGATATACAAGATATAAAAGACCAGAGATTATAGTCTCGAAGGACGCATTTACTATAATTTCTAAAAGGGTTATGCATACACTAACATTACTTCGCTGCGTCATCTACATCATTCGCCATTAACTGTTGCCAGTTAATGTGCTTGGGTGTGCGTTTGTTCTGTGTGTGAGTGAGAGACAGAGAGGGAGAGAAAGAGAGAGACAGAGAGGGAGAGAAATAGTATTTAACTCTTAGTGGCTGGGTGAGAGGACACGATTCTACCACGTGCAATTCCGTTTCCCCGCGACTTCGATTTTCGGGATTTTTTTTTTCACAATATAGTGATAACATAGATAGGACTGATCAAATTGTGCCAAGAGGCAGAGGAGGAGGGGGAGGGGGAGAGGCAAATCAAAGAAATACACACGCACACACGCATACGACGAATAAACACTCACGCACCCACAAACGGACACACACACGAGAAAACATACGGACACACCACGCACACCACACACACACAGCACAAACATACACACAAACACGCACATACGCACATCGCACATACACGCATACGCACATACAACACATACATGCATACACGTCTCTCGCCATGCAATCCATTCATATAATTCCTTACCTCATATAATTTCTTTAACCTGCTGCTCTTGGGATCCTGGGCGCCTTGTTAGGAGCAATGGCAAAAAAAAAAAAAAAGAAAATCAATCGCCCTAATGTGCGCGGCATATTTTTTGCTTTTTTTTTTTTTTTTTCATACAATACAGACGTCTTATACGGCAAGAAGAAGCCGCCGTGGCCAAGCAGGTCGCGGAAATAAGAGACCTGTCCGGCCGCATCCCCCGCTTGATCCTCGCCGCCGGCCCCTCCATCGAGTGCCCGCTGAGGGAGAAGCAGCCGTGGCCCACCCCGCGATTCGTCGACCTTCGGCGGCAGCGCGAGTGCAATGCGGAGGCACTGCAGAACCTCCGGTCACTCGCTAAGAGCATCAAGGAGCAAAAGACGCCGATGGCACTGACAGCGGTCGTCGCAGTCGCCGCCTTATTCATCGTCGCCGGGCTCGTCGTCCTTGGCATCCGACGACGCGCTCGGCACAGCCAGCCCCGCATCCACAGCCCAGCAAATCAGAAGTGGTCTCATTTGACCTTCCTTCTTCCCCATCACAGCCAGCAATAGAAGGGTCATTTTACCTTCCTTCTTCCCCATCACAGCCAGCAATAGAAGGGTCATTTGACCTTCCTTCTTCCCCATTCACAGCAGCAATAGAAGGGTTCATTTGACCTTCCTTCTTCCCCATCACAGCCTGCAATAGAAGGGTCATTTGACCTTCCTTCTTCCCCATCACAGCCAGCAATAGAAAGGTCATTTGACCTTCCTTCTTCCCCATCGCAGCCAGCAATAGAAGGGTCATTTGACCTTCCTTCTTCCCCATCACAGCCTGCAATAGAAGGGTCATTTGACCTTCCTTCTTCCCCATCATAGCCAGCAATAGAAAGGTCATTTGACCTTCCTTCTTCCCCATCGCAGCCAGCCAGCAATAGAATGGTCATTTGACCTTCCTTCTTCCCCATCACAGCCAGCAATAGAAAGGTCATTTGACCTTCCTTCTTCCCCATCACAGCCAGCAATAGAAGGGTCATTTGACTTTCCTTCTTCCCCATCACAGCCAGCAATAGAAGGGTCATTTGACCTTCCTTCTTCCCCATCAAGCAAGCCAATTAGAAAGGGTCCATTTGACCACCTTCTTCCTTCATTCCGCATATCTACAAGCAGCCAGCAATAGAAGGGTCATTTGACCTTCCTTCTTCCCCATCACAAGCCAGCAATAGAAAGGTCATTTGACTCTTCCTTCTTTCCCCATCACAATGCCCAGCCAGCAAGTAGAAGGTCGGACCTTTCCTTCTTCCCCAATTGACATGCAGCCAGCAATAGAAAAGATCATTTGACCTTCCTTCTTCCCCATCACAGCCAGCAATTGGAAATTTGGACTCATTCCTTCCTTCTTCCATCACATCCAATAATAGAAGGGTCATTTGACCTTCCTTCTTCCCATCATAGCAGCAATAAAAGTGCATTTGACCTTCCTTCTTCCCATCAACACCAGAAAATAAGAAGGTCATTTGAATTCGAATCAGCCGCAATAGAAAAGGAGCCTTCCTTCCTCATCAAAATCTGGAAAGGTGGTCCCATCTAAGGAAAAGGTGGCATAAGGTAAAAGAAGAAGAAAGAAGAAAGGAAAAAGCAACAAATCTCCTTAGTCTTCTAAGGAGGAGGGTCCCAAGATAAATGGAAATGACAGACTCCCATCAACTACAGTACAACAAGAGGCGCCCATGACCGCCTGTCTGAACCTAAACACTACTTATGACGCAAATTTTGCCGCCGAGATTGCCGAGCTCTTCGGATTCACTATCGAAGGAACCCATGTCTTACCGACCGAAGGCCGGTTGTGAAAGAACCATGCCGGCCAGACCCTCCCCAAGCAGGCTAACGCTGGCGTTAGCCTGCCCATCGTATGATAGAGCTTAGGTAGGAAACCGCCGGCGATTCCTCCAGCAGGCTGGCAAGGCCGCGTAGAATTTCGGCTGTGAAGCTCGTCAGGTCCACGCCGGCACCTTCGTGGCGCCCTTCCCTCGTAAGGGCAAGCAAGAGGCCGCTCAGGCCT
>NW_020869095.1:431696-434196 GCF_003789085.1 Penaeus vannamei | reverse complement strand
AGAAAGTCAGAGGTACGTCTCGAAAAGCAACTTGAAGACAGAGCAAAAGAAATCAAAGATTTGGTTTCCAGACTTGACAAGGCTCTAAAAGACAAGGAAACCCTGAAGTATGAACTATGGCTTTTAACATTTTAACCATTTTTGAACTATGAATACCAAAGTGATATACTTGAAATACTAGAATATTCCACGTTTTAAATTTTGAAACTAATACCTGTTCAACCCAAACAGAAGTGACAATACGCGCCTAAATCATCGTATCAGCTACCTGGAAGATCAAGTATCAGAACTGCAAGCAGCTTTGAGTCATACCCGGGAAGTTGCTCTGAAGCACAGCGATGGAGAAGCCATTGTCACAACCTCCCAGCCTGGGGCAACAGTCATACAGGTAATTGATAACTGACTGATAGTGTTAGAGGAATTAACATACAACTGCTCTAAATTCATGTTATCTAGCAAAGTCACACTACAAGAGAGAGGGAGAGCAATATAGACCTAATCAAAGGATCCATAAAACTATTGTATGGTGTATTATTTCCAGGTTTTTCAAAAGGGTGACCAGAAGTTAGCAGTAGCAGGGCATGAAAATTGGTAATGGGGTTGAACGTGCAGAACAGTACCCAACCCTTCCAAGGCTAAGATCACCAAATTCCTCTGTGTCCTCATATCCAAGTACTTCCTCTGATCCCCATACAAATCATTGTCACGGGTACACAATATCCTCAAGACCCTCCTCGGCAGCTGAGACTCGCAGGCGGGTTCTTTCCCCTCGTCCAGACTCAAAAAATGAGGTATTTGAAGTGAGCTGTCATTAGTTTTTTTTTTTTTTTTTTCACTGAAAATGCTGTTTAAACAATAATAGTTTAAATTCAAATATGATGGGCTAATGGTATATACAAATGATTTATATGACTCTAAACCACTTTTTATTTTTCTTAAAGGATTCGAGGCCACCTTCCCGCACAAAACCAAAGCCACCAAAAAAGCCTGAACGTCTAAGCCTTCAGAGGACTACAAGTCTCCAAAGTGTGGATGAGGGAATGTCAACCTCTCACTCAAGTTCCGTTATAATACGCTTCATAACTGGCCTTCACTTGACACCGACTTGAATGATAAAGATTATGACCTCCAGTCCCAAACAATCTATGAACAGAATTCTGAGAGACCAGATGACAGACTCCAAGAACATTCGTGTAGCAGATATCAAGGACGATATCACCACAGATCTAAAGACAGAAAGATGGAACAATATTCCTCAAGTCCAAACTCTGAAGGAAGTGTCTGGATGGTTGTTAATGGCAGTCTACCATCTGTAGAAAATTGAGTAGACGGCCAAGTCCTCAGGGTGCTGCTTCTACTTCAGTTCATGAAGGTTATCCAACTCATAGTCCCCCAAGGCCACATTCACCTGATGCTGCAGTTCACCTAGAAGCAGACCACACTAGAAGACGTGACCTAGATGTGCCAGAAAATGAAACTTACTGTCATTCAGGGGTCTCTGCAGTTCCTCCATATGGTAATCATTACCACCATAGTCACAGTCACCAGCATCACTATATGCATCATAAGCAGCATTCATTGCAGTCTCCACACAAGTCCCCTACACGATCTTCTGCCCTCAGTGTGGCCACCAGTCCTAGACCGCATGAACAGTGGTGCTGAGATATCCAGTCTTGCATCAAGATTCTCCCCTCATAAACAATTACAGTATTGTATTCTCTTAGTGATCTCATAGAAACTAAATGATAAAGTTTAGTGCAGCTGTGAGACCATAGCTAGATTACACAAGAAGTATGCAAGATAAGAAAACAATGAATTTATAAATTCAGAGACAGTTGTGAAAATACTTTCTTATCTCACTAATATGTAGTAATAAGATTTGAGATATGATATTTAGTTCATTCAGTATATACTTCTGTGAATACAAGAACTGCAAGCTGCTTTATTTTCTGTACAGAATTTTGTAAGTTAATAAATATGTCTGTCTGAAGAGTGGATTTTACCTTTATAGAAAACTATATTTTACCATGTATGGGAAAATGAAAGAGCATATTTTCTGAAAACTTTATTTGTATAAACAGGGACAAAAGACCATCATTCCTGAACAAGAAAGGCAAAGTGTCAACCCAGAGGGACTTTGGCCATGTGCACAGCACGTGACCGAACACCACCCTGTGTTGGGGAATTGTGCAAAACAATAGTGTATCCCATTTCTTCCTCGGCAAAATTGAAGTTTTTTGTCAAATATACAAGGCATATAATGTACTGGTACTTTGCATGATTTTTTATGATTAACAGTCTTAGTTTATTTGGAATTTAAAAGCATTTAGGTATTTCTTCTTAAACAAGGATATAAAACTTTCCCAAATTTATGCATATGTGTATCAAAGCTATGAACATAAACCAATGAACAATCACATAATGAAAATAATTTTAAAAACAAATAATAGAGTATTAAAATCAATATATGAAATTTCAGTTAAATACAGTAGCTTTTTAG
>NW_020869095.1:427335-429096 GCF_003789085.1 Penaeus vannamei | reverse complement strand
GGGTGAGTGACTGGTTGTTTATTTGTTTGTGGAAGAGACGAAAGAGGAAGGGTGAGTGACTGGTTGTTTAGTTTGGAAGAGATGAAAAGAGGAAGGATGAGTGACTGGTTGTTTATTTCTTTGTGGAAGAGATGAAAGAGGAAGGATGAGTGACTGGTTGTTTATTTGTTTTGGAAGAGATGAAAGAGGAAGGTGAGTGACTGGTTGTTTATTTGTTTGTGGAAGAGATGAAAGAGGAAGGTGAGTGACTGGTTGTTTATTTTTTGTGGAAGAGATGAAAGAGGAAGGTGAGTGACTGGTTGTTTTTGGTTTGTGGAAGAGATGAAAGAGGAAGGTGAGTGACTGGTTGTTTATTTTTTGTGGAAGAGATGAAAGAGGAAGGGTGAGTGACTGGTTGTTTATTGGTTTGTGGAAGAGACGAAAGAGGAAGGTGAGTGACTGGTTGTTTATTTTGTTTGTGGAAGAGATGAAAGAGGAAGGTGAGTGACTGGTTGTTTATTGGTTTGTGGAAGAGATGAAAGAGGAAGGATGAGTGACTGGTTGTTTATTTTTTGTGGAAGAGAGAAAGAGGAAGGTGAGTGACTGGTTGTTTATTTTTGTGGAAGAGACGAAAGAGGAAGGTGAGTGACTGGTTGTTTATTTTTTTTGTGGAAGAGACGAAAGAGGAAGGGTGAGTGACTGGTTGTTTATTTTTTTTGGGAAGAGACGAAAGAGGAAGGGTGAGTGACTGGTTGTTTATTTCTTTGTGGAAGAGACGAAAGAGGAAGGATGAGTGACTGGTTGTTTATTTGTTTGTGGAAGAGACGAAAGAGGAAGGGTGAGTGACTGGTTGTTTATTGTTTGTGGAAGAGAGAAAGAGGAAGGTGAGTGACTGGTTGTTTATTGTTTGTGGAAGAGACGAAAGAGGAAGGGTGAGTGACTGGTTGTTTATTTGTTTGTGGAAGAGACGAAAGAGGAAGGGTGAGTGACTGGTTGTTTATTTCTTTGTGGAAGAGATGAAAGAGGAAGGGTGAGTGACTGGTTGTTTATTTCTTTGTGGAAGAGACGAAAGAGGAAGGGTGAGTGACTGGTTGTTTATTTCTTTGTGGAAGAGATGAAAGAGGAAGGGTGAGTGACTGGTTGTTTATTGGTTTGTGGAAGACGAAAGAGGAAGGATGAGTGACTGGTTGTTTATTTGTTTGTGGAAGAGAGGAAAGAGGAAGGTGAGTGACTGGTTTTTATTTGTGGAAGAGATGAAAGAGGAAGGATGAGTGACTGGTTGTTTATTGGTTTGTGGAAGAGACGAAAGAGGAAGGGTGAGTGACTGGTTGTTTATTTTTGGAAGAGACGAAAGAGGAAGGATGAGTGACTGGTTGTTTATTTTTTTGTGGAAGAGACGAAAGAGAAGGAATGAGTGACTGGTTGTTTATTTGTTTGTGGAAGAGACGAAAGAGGAAGGGTGAGTGACTGGTTGTTTATTTCTTTGTGGAAGAGACGAAAGAGGAAGGTGAGTGACTGGTTGTTTTATTGGTTTGTGGAAGAGACGAAAGAGGAAGGGTGAGTGACTGGTTGTTTATTTCTTTGTGGAAGAGATGAAAGAGGAAGGGTGAGTGACTGGTTGTTTATTTCTTTGTGGAAGAGATGAAAGAGGAAGGATGAGTGACTGGTTGTTTATTGGTTTATTTTTTTAAGAATGAGTGGATGAGAGGAAATGGTGAGTAACTGGTCACTTAAAAGAAAAAAATGAATTGGATGAGATGGAAAAAGAAATGGTGAGTAACT
>NW_020869095.1:402335-422335 GCF_003789085.1 Penaeus vannamei | reverse complement strand
TGTAGTCTGAATCTGGGGAGTCTGGCAGAGGCTCAAGAACCACTCTATTGTAGTCATCTGCAGGAAAAAAAGAATATTTCAGATCTAACTTGGCAAGCCTTCTTGACAATTATTATCATCTTATTCTGGCCGGATGGGTGCCTTCCGATTGCTTATGGGTCTATGATGTTGCAGTTATGGTGTTATAAGGATTCTAAATACTTCAGACACGTTATGTACATACCTAAATGAGTACCTATGTGTGTGTGTGTGTGTCTGTATGTGTGTGTGTGTCTGTGTGTGTGTGTGTGTGTCTGTATGCGTGTGTGTGTGTGTCTGTATGTGTGTGTGTGTATGTATTGTCATCAACTTTATCTACCAACATCGATGAAGCCTGACAAAATACTAGTTATTTTCCCTAAACTACAAGGTTATCCGATTGCAGCCACCTGTATTATCTTTTGTCATATCCAGGGAGAGCTAATTATCCTCTATTAATGATATCCTTAGATATAACAGCGATTCCATGATTTTGATTTTGTTATATGAATCTGGGGGTTGTGGAATTTTTGGAAATAATCACTATTGCTATGGTTATTACTGCTGTTTGTTCCTCTAGTAACATGTCGTGGACAATAAGGATTTTTTTTCGTCTGAGAACGTAAGAAAAGGAAAAATATCATTACTACTACTACTGCCACTGCTGATACCACTGCTATTACTGCTGATGCTGTTATTACTATTTTCATTATCATGATTATTATCATTATCACCATTATTATTGTCATTGCCAATATTTTCATCTTAATCATCATTATTATCATTCTCACTTCATCATTATCATTATTATCATCACCATTGTTAGCATCATTATGATTAAAGTCATTATTATTACAATCATTGATTTGCACCTGTATCCCCCTTTCTTATCTGATATAACTATGCTTTTAGATTAGTTTTTATTAAACGAAATTCACCACTAGATACATATTATATATAGCTACTTATAATCTGTAATAAAGATGTGAATATCCGTTAAGTGGTCGTATCGTCATGATAAGTATGAGATAGTATATATAAGAATATTCATATTACACGTGATTGATAGATAACTATACTTTAAGAATGTTCTATATCTATATTGGAGTAAAAAAAAAAAAAAAAAAAAAAAAGTAATTGGCAGAGGTACAATCAAAACAGTCCAAATCTTATACTGATATTCCAAATAAACTAAAAAAAAAAAAAAAAAAAAAAAATTATTCAATGGGACCAATCGAAGCATTTGGTACCCAGCATACCAATCCAGCAGGATACCCAGACCTCTGAGTATGAAATGCTTCGATTGATATATTCAAAGATAACACTGCACATCCGAAACGCACAGAATTATCATCGCAAACAGCGAATCATAAACAGCATGGGATTCGCGTGAATATTACTGTATTCTGTATAAACACATGATACCAATAATGTATTCAGCTTATGGGGAGCTATTAAAAGCCGTTGGTTCTTAATGGACGCTATTCTCTTTAATGACCGTTACCTGTCTTTAATTAGTTGATTTAATGGTCATCGTAGTTTGGACAAGGCTGGTGCCTTTTACAAAAAAAAAAAAAAAAAAAAAAAAAAAAAAAAAAAAAAAAATAAAAAAAAAAATAAAATAATAATAAAATAAATAAATAATAAATAAAAATATAAATACTCTGTCTATTAAGGGCACTGTAATAGATATTGAATGGGATTGGGTAATTCTGCAATTCTTGAGTTGAGTGACTTTTGAATGTAAAAAGTAACATTTTAGAGATGTGTGAACAATTGTTGAACGTGAGTAATTCCATAAATGAATAAATAAGTGTTAAATGTTGAATGAATGAATATTGAATAAATAATTTCAGTGTTGAATAAATAATTTCAGTGTTGAATAAATAATTTTACAAACGTTGAGTGAATAATTGTTTAATGTTTAGTGAAGTTAAACAAATGTTGATTAATACTTCCACAAAGGGTGAATGACTAACTTTTTTTAATGAGGAATTAATAATTGAATTAATAAATGTTGATTGAGTAAATAGATGACCGTTGAATTAATTTATACAACTATGAATCCGAGAAGAACACGTTACCAGAATGAACAAACAAATGACTTTCTCCTTTTCTTCACTCTTCCTTTTTCTTCTTTTCTTTTTTTTTCTCACCCTCCCTTCCTCTCCCCCCCCCCCCCCCTCCCCCTTCCACTTCCCTTCCTGGAAATATTGCAAAGACATGTTTGTGCAATGAATTCTTGACCTGAACTTTGCAGTTTATATCTTTATAGCCTCTAATGGGGGTAATATCTTGCTATATTATCAGACCTCTTTCTCTTTTTACTTGAAAATAGTGGAACATTTTTATCTTTCCTCGTAGAGAAGAATAGTAACGCTGGAAGGCAGTAATAATAGTAACGCTGGAAGAGTAAGAATAGTAACGTTGGAAGACAGTAACAATAGCAACGTTGAAAGACAGTAATAATAGTAACGTTGGAAACAGTAAAAAATAGTTGGAAAGCAATAGTAACGTTGAAAGACAGTATGTAACGTTGGAAGGCAGTAATAATAGTAACGTGGAAAGCAGTAAAAATATGTAACGTTGGAAAGCAGTAATAATAGTAACGTTGAAAAGGCAGTAAAAATAGTAACGTTGAAAGCAGTAAATGGTACGCTGGAAGACAGTAAGAATAGTAACGCTGGAAGACAGTAAGAATAGTACGTTGGATAAGCAATAATAATAGTAACGTTTGAAAGACAGTAATAATATAACTTGGAAGCCAATGAAAGAATAAAGTAGTTGGAAAGCAGTAAAATAGTACGCTGGAAGCAGTAACATATAACGCTGGAAGACAGTAATAATAGTAACGTTGGAAAGCAATAAAATAGTAACGTTGAAAGACAGTATAATAGTAACGTGAAAGCAAAATAGTAACGTTGGAAGACAGTAGAAAGTAGGAACAGTAAATAATAGTAACGTTGGAAAGCAATTAATAATAGTAACGTTGAAAACAGTAATAATAGTAACGTTGGAAAGCAGTAAAATAGAACGTTGGAAAGCAAAATAAAGTGAAAGAAGTAATGTACCAAACAAGTAACTAAGAAACGCTGGAAGAGTAATACTAGTAAGCTGGAAGGTCAGTAAATAGTAACCAGGAAAGCAGTAAAGAGTAACGTTGGAAGAGTCCATTAAAGCAGGAAAGGAAGAGACAAAACGGCAAAGGAAGAGGCCACAACGCATAAAATTGGAGCACTGACTGGGCGCCAAAAAGCAGTACTTAAGGAAGAGGTGAAGATCAATACCAAAGGATGGAATGATGTCGGGAAATGACTGAGGAAAAGACGACTACAGACAAAACTAAATAGAAGTTCTTGTGCAAAAGAAGAGAGGAGAGAGAGAGAGAGAGAGAGAGAGAGAGAGAGAGAGAGAGAGAGAGAGAGAGAGAGAGAGAGAGAGAGAGAGAGAGAGAATGAAAATGATAAATAAAAAATGAAAAAAGAGAGCGAAGAGAGAGATAGAGAGAGAGAGAGAGAGAGATAGAAGAGAGAGAGAGAAGAGAGAGAGAGAGAGAGAGAGAGAGAGAGAGAGAGAGAGAGAGAGAGAGAGGAAGAGAGAGAGATGAATGAGAAAAAAGAGAGAGAGAGAGAGAGAGAGAGAGAGAGAGAGAGAGAGAGAGAGAGAGAGAGAGAAGAGAGAGAAGAGAGAGAGAGAGAGAGAGAGAGAGAAACAGAGACAGGAGAGAGTGAAAAGAAAGAAATGAGAAAAAAGAGACGAGAAGAGAGGAGAGAAATGAAAACGAATAAATAAATAAATAGACCTAAGAAGGATTATCATACGGTATTTACGATTATGTACACACACCAAAAACACAAAGAAAACGCAATAACAACAAAACAACTATCCAACAAACGTGCTTCATATCCGTAAAAAAAAAAAAAAAAAAAAAAAAAAAAAAAAAAAAATCCAGCATTTGTACACAACCGATCACGTGACAATAAAAAAAAATTGAACACCAACCGGGCCTTTAAACCGACTTTAATAATCTCTTTAACAATCTTACTTCCCCGATGCAGGACGGCGCTGCAGAGGAACTAAAAATAAATAATAAAATAACATAAAATAACATAAAAAAATAAGGCCATTGCAACGGGGTTAATACATGCGGGAAAGTTGTTCATTTTGGGGACTTTGTTCACTTACACGGAAGCACCCTCTTGTTCTGGTTCTTGAGTTCGTTGGACTCCTTGAGGGCGTGACGCATCGAGTGGCACTCCACCTTCGTCGCCATCTGCGGGAGGAGGGCGGGGTTAGGGGGCGTGTCCAGGGAACTTATCATTTATATATATTTATCTATCTTCTATCATATATATATTAGATATTATATCTATCTATATCTATATCTATCTATCTATATCTATCTATATCTATATCTATATCTATCTATATATGTGAGTGTGTGTGTGTGTGTGGTTTTGTTTGTCACAAACCCACACACACACACACACACACACACACACACACACACACACACACACATCACAAACAACCACACACCCACACACACACAAAAACACATAGCATCACAACACCACACAACCCCCACACACACAGCACAAACCCGCCCCACACACACGACCCCCCCCCCCACACAACACACATTCTGCGAAAGTTTATCTCGCGGTCATTCTCTCCCTGTCCATCAGCCGCAGATCCGAAGTCGGAATCCCCGTTAACCAAAATTCGAATTCCCCGACCCACCTTCCCCTCAAAACCATAACCCAATAGGATAAAACCCTTCCCGCTTTTTTAATCTCTTCTTTATTTATCTCTCGATTTACCTCTCTCTTTATCTCTCTATTCGTCTTTTATTCACACTTACACCTGAGCCGATTTTCACGCCTGAGAAAACCCCGAGCGAGGTGCTGGCGAAGGATGAGGCTCCCGCAGGATTTGGCTTGGCGCTTTCCTTCCCCGATTCAGGGATTTCGGATCTCAACGCGGGTCTGTCTGTGTGTCCTGTCTGTGTGTCTGTGTGTGTGTGTCTGTCTGTCTGTGTGTGTGTGTGTGTGTGTCTGTGTGTCTGTCTGTCTGTGTGTGTGTGTGTGTGTCTGTGTGTGTGTCTGTCTGTGTCTGTGTGTATGTTCTGTTTATCCATGTATCTGTGTTTCTTTCATTCTTTCTGTCTGTCTGTCTGTTTGTCTCCCTTTCTATCCATGTATCTGTCTTTCATTCTTTCTTTCTGTCTGTCTTTATGTCCATGTATCTGTCTATGTTTTTGTCTATCTTTCTGTCTATCTATCTACCATCTTGACTATCTGTCTATTCACCTATCTATTTCCGTATATATGTGTACTCTCTCTCTCCCTCTCTCTCTCTCTCTCTCTCTCTCTCTCTCTCTCTCTCTCTCTCTCTCTCTCTTCTCTCTCTCCTTCTCTCACTCTCTCTCTCTCTCTCCTCTCTCTTTCTCTATCTGTGTCTATCATCTATCTATCTCTGCATGCAATGTGTGTCTGTGTGTATGTGTGTGAGAGAGAGAGAAGAGAGAGAGAGAGAGAGAGAGAGAGGAGAGAGAGAGAGAGAGAGAGAGAGAGAGAGAGAGAGAGAGAGAGAGAGAGACGAGAGAGAAAGAGAGAGAGAGAAAAGAGAGAGAGAGAAAGAGAGAGAGAGAGAGAGAGAGAGAGAGAGAGAGAGAGAGAGAGAGAGAGAAGAGAGAGAGAGAGAGAGAGAGAGAGAGAGAGAGAGAGAGAGAGCAATGCAGATATATAGAAAGACAGACAGACAGACAGATAGAAACACACAGAGAGATAATACAACCACGCACACAATCATAAAGCCATTTAAAGTCTAAACATACAGTATAAAGTCTATAATACTTTTACATATCCCACAGCCTGTACTCACGCACTCAAAGCATCTATACATAACTTTAAGCGATTCGAACCTCTCTCCAACCAACTACCTTGTAATGTAAGAAACATTCAGAACTCAAATACGTTCAAAAAGAAATTAAAGAAACATCTCTTAAATCACCAATGGCATCAGGTTTCAAAATATGAGAATAGACATGACTTAATATATACTATAATTGGTTGTATGTTTAACTTATAATATCTATACGTACTGTAATATCATTATTCATGTAATATAAATAACTTTTGTAACAAATGGAATAAAGTATTTTGAATTTGAATTAGTAAAACATATACATTAGTGAATTATTGTAAACAGTTTTGTCCTTATTTAGTGAATCTTTACGTATCCAAAGATTATATATACAACAACGTGATCTAAGATAATAGAGAACTTGTATAGGCATTCATAGAGGACCTGAAACGTCACGGAATGGTGTTCAATCCTTTTAAATCTACTACGGACGTGGATATATACTATTCACATTTCCCATTCACTAAATACAGCTCACGTAGTCATGTTTGTGAAAGTGATATCGCTGGCTGGGGTTCTAGTCAGCGTATAGAATTTAACTTTTACTCTACTTGTCAGTTTTATAAGTATTACTATTGATAATGATTATGGTATTGATAATTACAGTAATAATAATCATCATCATATTATTATCAAGTATTACTATTGATAATGATTATGGTTTTGATAATTACAGTAATAATCATCATCATATTATTATTATTATCAATATCACGGTCATTTTCATCATTATCATTATCCCTGTCACCGTTCTTATTATCATTGTTATTTTTATCATCACTGTATTTATCACCATTATTATATCAATACCAATTAAAATACTGATATTACTACTTGTGTTTGACGCCTAATATATCTATTATATAACGTTTCTTGTCTTTTGTCATTCTCTCAGTGTGTTCCGTAAAGCGATGAATAAATGAATAAATAAATAATAAATAAACAAAAATAAATAAATAAGTAAATAACAAATTAATAAATAAATAAATAGGTAATAAGTAAATAAATAAAACATAAATAAATAATAATAAAATGAAAAAAATAAATAAATAGATTGAAAAAGAAATACTAACAAAAATAATAATAATGCTGAATAATAAATTAGAAAAAAAAGTTTTAAATCACGTCTCGTACCATCATCTATTTGTACAAAATAAAATTAATAAATGAAAATAAATAAATAAGTGAATAAATAAAACTTCAATGGTCTTGGTTTTTATTCCAAAATACTGTAGGAAATCAATGCGTAAAAGATTCTTGGCAAAGCGGACACGTTGTTAAATTAAGAACAGAATAGTAATTTGTGATATTTGTCCTATTCATTCCCTCTCTCTCTCTGTCTCTCACTCTCTCCTTCTCTCTCTGTCTGTCTCTTTTTTTTCTCTCTCTCTCTATCTATCTATTCTTCTCTCTCTCTTTTTTTTTCTCTCTCTTCTATCTATTCTCTCTCTCTCTCTCTCTTTTTCTCTCTCTCTATCTATCTATTTTCCCCCCCCCTCTCTCTCTCTCTCTCTGTCCTTTATATTATCATTCTTTTAAAAATATTTATTATCATCATTTTTTTTTTACTTTTGCTTTTATGCCTTTAAAGTCGTTCGGAATTTTGTTCTGCCAATATGTATCGCTCTCTCTGACCCCAAACCGCCTTATCTTTCTCCCTTTCTTTATTTCTCTCCTTCTCTGTCCGTTTGTCTGTCTGCCTCTTTTTTGTCTGTGTCTCTCTGTTTCTGTCTCAAATCTCTCTCTCTCTCTCTCTCTCTCTCTCTCTCTCTCTCTCCCTCCCTCCTCTCTTTCTTTTTCTCTTCCCCCCCTCTCTCTCTCTCTTCTATTCTCTTTCTCCCTCCCTCCCTCTCTTTCTTTTTCTCTTCCCTCTCTCTCTCTCTTTCTATTCTCTTTCTCCCCCTCTCCCTATCACCTCTCCTTTCCATGGAACTTTGCTTATAGTGGCAACCCTTTAAAACAGGCCTCTATACGTGTCCTTAAATAATTCAGGCTTATAATTCGTGCTACGGGCTTTACCAGGTCGAATAAAGGGCATTACAGGTATTTTGAGAGAGTTGGTGTCCTCAGTACAGTTCTCATGTTTTATTATTATTATTAATATTTTTATAAATTACATTTTTTTTCTAGGTTAATATTTATTGTGACTTTTGATGATTTTGAAGTACTTAATTATTTTCATAATTATTATATTTTGTTCTGGATTAATATTTATTGTGACTTTTGATGGTTTTGAAGTACTTAATATTTTTATAATTATTATATTTTTTCTAGATTATATTTATTGTGACTTTTGATGGTTTTGAAGTACTTAATATTTTTATAATTATTATATTTTTTTCTAGATTAATATTATTGAGACTTTTGATGATTTTGAAGTATTAGTATTTTTAGATTCTGTGTGATTTTATTATTTGAATATTTAATATTTTTTATAATTATTATATTTTTTTCTAGATTAATATTTATTTGTCTTTTGATGATTTTGAAGTACTTAATTTTTAATTATTATATTTTTTCTAAGATTAATATTTATTATATTTTGATTTTGACTTTTGTGATTTTGAAGTACTTAATATTTTCATAATTATTATACATTTTTTCTGATTAATATTTATTGTGACTTTGATGGTTTTGAAGTATTCATAATTATTATATTTTTTTCTATTATATTTATTGTGACTTTTGATGATTTTGTATTTTTATAATTATTATTATTTTTTTCTAGATTATATTTTTTGACTTTTGATGATTTTGAGTACTTAATATTTTCATAATTATTATATTTTTTTTCTAGATTAATATTTATTTGTGACTTTTGATGATTTTGAGTAGTAATAATATTTTTTATAATTATTATACTTTTTTCTAGATTAATATTTATTGTGACTTTTGAATGATTTAGTACTTAATATTTTTATATATATATTTTTTTCTAGATTGATATTTATTGTGACTTTTGATGATTTTGAAAGTACTTAATATTTTTATAATTATATATTTTTTTCTAGATTAATATTTATTGTGACTTTTGATGATTTTTGAAGTTTTTCAAGTCTTTTTTTGATAATGAGATAGTTGGGTGTGTTAAAACTTAATTGTTTGTGTTCTTATTGACTATTGAAGCAGTAGTGATACGAATAGAATATGGCAAATATTATATTATGACGTGAGAAGAAATGTTTGTTCAAAAGAAGCAAGAAGAAGAAGAAGAAGAAGAAAGAGAAGAATATAATCAGCATTTTTAGTATGACATATTTGTTATGCTCATATAAGTATCATCGCTAAATTCATACTTTTTCGACTAAATATTTATGCAACCGAGATTTTATAAGTAATTTTACACTTTTTCATCTAATCGAAATCATTTCATACTCCATTTGCATTTTACGAAGTGAAATACTACTTAATTTTCAGTATTAAAAAAAATCTTGTTACTTTTATTGTAGGATAGTATTTCTAGATTAATATGATATTGTGATTTTTATGATTTTGAAGTTTTTCAAGTCCTTTTTTTGATTAAATGAGAAGTTGGGTGTGTTAAACTTAAATTGTTTGTGTTTTTTTGACTATTGCCCAGAAGCCAGTAGTGATAACGAATAGAATAGCAATATATATTATGACGTGAGAGAAAATGTTTGTTCCCAAAAGAAGAGGAAGAAGAAGAAGAAGAAGAAGAAAGAGAAGAATATAATCAGCATTTTTTAAGTATGCACATATTTGTTATGCTCATATAAGTATCAGTGCTAAATTCAGTACTTTTTCGACTAAATATCTTATGCCAACCGAGATTTTGTAAGTATATCCTACATTTTTTCATCTAATCAAATCATTTCATACTCCATTTGCAACATTTACGAAGTGGAAATACATACTTAATTTTCAGTACCCCTCCCCTCCCTTCCTTAAAAAAAATCTTGTTACTGTATTATAGGAACTTTTAATAGATATTTAACTACCACACTATTTACCTTCTCATTCAAAACAAATAGTTGCTATATACATCACACAAGAAACAATATGAAAAAAAAAACATTGACGCTATAATCTGGGCAGGAAAATCTAAAGAAAAGTAATTTAAAAAAATGTAACTTAGACAAAAGACGAAAGTGGTAAATTTTAGCGAAAGATAAAAACTAGCTCCACAAACTCGAATAAAAGCAAAAATAGGCAACTCTGGAGTCGTCCGATTCCCCAAGTCTTAACTTCAATCCAGAGTGTAAACGCTTAATACTTGACGGTTACATAATCATGCTTTTCGAAAACATACGTTCAACATTTTTATCCATTCATTTATTGATATTCGCGGTCTTCATATTATTATTATTATTATTATTATCATTATTATTATTATTATCAAAAGAGACTCGCCGAATTGGAGTACTCCAGAATACGGGAGAGTTGCCAGTTATTCTATTTATTCATCCGTTACTCTAATCATCCTATTAATACAACAGCATATAAAAATCTTTCATAAAAAATAATACACCGAAGAACAGAAAAAACAATATTAACAAAAACTAAAGCAAAGAATAAGAAATAAATAACATATTTCAGGAGTGAATGGCATCATAAAAAAAAAAAAAAAAAAGGTAATACGACCTACTATTATATCATGTTTTTTCTATCATTACTATATGCATTATTACTACCGCACTGCTAATTAATGGCAAAAAACAAAAATAAGATAACGAAACAAAACGAATATAAGACTCGAAAACAAAACGATAAATAGATAAACAAAAACTATATAAGTAAACACACGCGTGCAAAAATAAACAAATAAAAGAAAAGGAAATAAATGATAACAAACAGGACTCCAGGATTTTAAAAATAATAATAAAAATAGAATAAAAACCAAAAAGAAATCTAAAACGTCAAAAAAAAGGAAAACAAGAAACCAGAAGAGAAAACAAATAGCAAATAAGAAACTTCACAGAAAACAAAACAAAACAAGAAATTTCCAAACAGAAAACAATCAAACAAATAAAAAAAGAAATTTCAAAGTAGAAAACAAAACAGGAAACTTCATAACAAAATAAATGCACATACAAAAACAAAACGAAAAGAAAAAAGGTGAAACTCCACTTCAGAAAAATAAAGAAATTTCACACACATACACAACACTACACACACACACTCCACACACACACACACACACACACACACACGCACACACAACACACACACACACACACACACACACACACACACACACACACACACACCACACACACACACACACACACACACACACACCACACACACACACACACACACACACACACACACACCACAAATCACCCAAACCAAAGTACCAACCCTCCCCTACACCCCACACCCCCACAACCTACCCCCACCCTTACCCCCACCCTTCATACACAATCACCAAACACCAAAAAACAACAAGAACAACGAAGGGAAGGGCAAGAAAACACACGAATATACCGAAGGCCTTTTCGCTATTGCTTCGTCAGTATAATCCTTTCGATACAGTATTATGCCCTGACGAAGCAATAGCGAAAAAGGCCAACGGCATATTCGTGGTGTTGCCTCTTGCCCTTTCTGCCCTTCCCTTCGTGTTCCTGTGTGGTTTTTTCTTCATGCCTTCCCTTCGTTGTTCCTGTGTGTTTTCTTGCCCTTCCCTTCGTTGTTCCTGTGTGTTTTCTTGCCCTTCCCTTCGTTGTTCCTGTGTGTTTTCTTGCCCTTCCCTTCGTTGTTCCTGTGTGTTTTCTTGCCCTTCCCTTCCCTGTGTGTTTCTTGCCTTTCCTTGGTTGTTCCTGTGTGTTTTCTTGCCCTTCCCTTCGTTGTTCCTGTGTGTTTTCTTGCCCTTCCCTTCGTTGTTCCTGTGTGTTTTCTTGCCTTTCGTTGTTCTGTGTGTTTTCTTGTTCTTCCTTGCCCGTTTCCTTCGTTTGTGTGTGTTTTCTTGCCCTTCCTTCGCGTTGTTCCTGTGGTGTTTTCTTGCCTTCCCTTCTTGTTCCTGTGTGTTTTCTTGCCTTCCCTTCGTTGTTCCTGGTGTGTTTCTTGCCCTTTTTCGTTGTTTCCTGTGTGTTTTTTTTGCCTCCCTTCGTTTTCTCTGTTGTTTCTTCCCTTCCTCGTTGTTCCTGTGGTGTTTTTCTTGCCCTTCCTTCGTTGTTCCTGTGTGCAATCTGGTCGTCCTTCATGAATTGCAAACAAACAAAAAACACCGGGAGGATTTATGACACGAATACAATAATAATAATAATAATAATAATATAAATAATAATAATAATAATAATAATAATAATAATAATAATAATAATAATGAATAATAATACAATAATAATGATGTCTTATTCACAGATCACCGAATATGTCGGTGGAAATCAAATTTGTAATATAAGGAAAGCAAAATCTAAAAAAAAATCCTCAGAAAGAAAAAATAGAATAAACCGAAACAAGATAGAAATTCCAAAAAAAAAGAAAAAAGAAAAAAAGAAAAAAGAAAATAATAAACACACCACCTCACTCACCTGGAACTCGACCTTACAAAGAATCGGATATTTCCACCACCACCACCTTTTCACTCACCTGGAACTCGACCTTACAAAGAATCGGATATTTCCAACACCACCACCTTTTCACTCACCTGGAACTCGACCTTATATAGAATCGGATACTTCCGGTGTTCCGCGCAGATCTTCTCCAGGTCACCCGAGTTGATGGGCTTCGTGGGAATGGCGCCGATCGCCTTCTCCTCGTCAGCTGTTTGGGCCGAAAGGGTTGAACATTAGTCTCGTGGGATACAGGGGTAGTTTTTTTTATTTTTTTTATTTTTTTTTTTGTTTATATTTGCTTTTATTGTTTTTTTTTGTTTACCATTGCTTAGAGCTATTATTTTTTTTTTTTTGTTTATCATTGCTTAGAGCTAGTTTATTTTTTAGTTTATTTTTATCTTTTTTTATCTATCATTACTTAGGGCTAATTTGTCATCTTGAATTTTTTATTATCTATAATTATTGTTATAATGTTTTTTTATTATCTGTTATCATCATATTTTTCATTGTTCATTTATTATTGTTATTGTTATTATCATTGTTATCATTATTATATCCTTTTTATATTATTTGATTATGAATCTATTATCTTTGTTGTTATTATTATTATCATCATTTGTTTGTTTATCTATTGACTATTATCATTATTATTATTTTGTCATTTAGTATTATCAGTACTATTCTTATCCTTCATTTTTATTCGTGTTCCTCTTACTATTATACTGTTCATTATCACCATCATCATTATCATTATCTTTATCATAATTACAATAATCAAATACCAATAATAACAATATTGATATGTCACAAGAATCTGCGGAAATCATTAATGATGATAAAAATAAAAACATTGAGGGTAACGAGGGTAAACAATTTATTTGTTAAAATGGTCATAATAATAATACAGTGATGATAAAGATGATGATCATAATAGCAATAGTAATCATAAAAATAACAACAATGATAACAGTCATCATCATCATCATAATGATAATGATATTGATAATGATAATAATAACGGTAGTAATAATAATGACACAAATATGAATGATATTTAATATATATATATATATATATAAATGAAGTGATGAAAATGATGATAATGATAATGACAACAATGATAATAACTGTTGAAATTAACAATATTGATAATGATAATGATAGCAAAATAGTAATGATAATTATTGCTATTATTGTTATAAAATATTATTACTGCTATTACTATTATAATTAATAGTAGTAATAATCATAATAGAAAAAATACTACTACTACTGATAATGAATATAATGATAAAAATGTGATAATAATTATGATGAAAATAATAATGATAATTACAGTAGCTGAAACAATAATAATAATGATGATAATAATAATTACAGTAACAAATGATAATGATAATGTAAATGGTAAAAATAATTGTAACGTTAAATATAATGATAATAATAATGACAGTGACAATGACATTGAAAATAATACGAAAAACAGTCGCCATACTTAATATAATATTACAATATGTCTTAAATCTGTGCCTTGCATCTGGCCGCCTTATTTTCATAATTATTTTATTTTCCAGTGTCCCTCATAACATCGAAAGAATATGCAAATCCAGACAGGCATAAGTGTCACATTAATCATGTAAGTTTAATCTACAACTGGAATGGATGTATTTCATTCCCATGTGTTCAGTAATTCATTTATATATTTGGTAATAAAAACATCTATAATAATATTGGTAATAACAATGGTAATTGTAATGATAATAGAAGTTGTAGTAATTATTATAATAATGATAATAACAATAATAGTGATAATGATAAATAATAATAATAATAATACGTGCTAATAATATAATAATAATATTAATAATAATAATAATAATGAATAATAATAATAACAACAATAATAATAATAATACGTATTATTATGCGCCACTAACCAATAAAGGTTGAGAACCTCTGCAATATGATAATAATAATAATTAAACTAATAATAATGATGATAATAAAGATGATGATAATGATGATGGTGATGAAAATAACTATGATGATAATGATACTTATGATAATGATAATGATAATAATAATAATAATAACATTTAGGATAATAATGATGATGATAATGATGAAACAAATAATGATGATTAAAAAACTAATAATGAGGATAATGATAATCCTTATCATTATCATCGTGATAAGAATAATGATAACAATAATGAAGATAATGATGGTAATGATAGTGGTTATGATTCTGAAAATGGCAATAATGATAATGATAATAATAATAAATAATAATTGAAATAATAGTAATAATAATTGAAATGAAATAATGGTAAAAAACTAATGATAATGATAACGATAACAATAATAATGAAAATGATAATAATGATAATAATAATGATAATGATAATGATGATGATGATGATGATGATGATGACGATGATGATGATGTTAATAATAATAATGATAATGATAAAGATAGGAATAGAGTTGATAATAATAATAATAATGATCATGATAGTAATTACAGCAACAGCAACAACAATAATAATGGTGATGATAATAAACCTAACACTATAAGAATAGTATTTGTAAGGATTGTGATAATTAACAAAGTGCTAATAATGAGAATGATAAATGAAACTTAATTGATAATAACAATGATTTTTGTTCTTCTTGTATCTCCTCTTCCCTTTCCTTCTCACTTTTCCTTCCCGTCTATTTTACCTCTTCCTTTCCTGCTTCCCAAAATCTCCCTTAAATTAACTCTTCCCATTTTATTTCAAGCTTTACGTGTTCTCTCCCACTTCCCTCCTTTCTTCCTTTAACTTCTCCCCCATTCCCAATCTTCCTTGCTCCCTTATTCTCTTCTCTCCTCCTCCCCTATCTCCTTTTTTTTTATTCTCTGGGTTCTCCTGTTCTTTCCTCTTTAAGTCCCCCCTCTTCCCGTTTCATAGTCGTTTTCTCTCTTTTCTCTCTAAGCCTCTTTTCCTCTACCTTTCTCCTTCTGTTTCCACTTCCATGTTTCCCTCTCCCTCTACCATTCTCCCTCTTTCCACTTCCATGTTTCCCTCTCCCTCTACCTTTCTCCCTCTTTCCCTTTCCATGTTTCTCTCTTCCTCTCCCTTTCTCCCTCTTTCCACTTACTCTTCCTTTCTCCCTCTGTTCTCTCCTCGCCTCCCTTTCCCTTCCTTCTTTCGTTTCCTCGGATAGTGTAAAATGTTTATAATCGAAGGATAATGATAACAATAGCACATGATGATAATGTTGATGATAATTACGATAATAATGATAACATCGATCATAATAGTAATAATGATTATGATAATCATGATAATAGTATTAACAATAATAATAATGATAATAACAACATTAATAATGATGATGATAGTAAAGATAATGATGATGATGATGATGATGATGATGATGAGGAGGAGGAGGATAATGGGTAATGGTAAAAAAACAATAACAATACACAAATATCGATAATATCATATACAATAATGATAACAATAATAACAATAATAATGACAACGATAATGACAGTAATAGAATTGGAAAAGAATTATCAGAGATTCGTAATAGGATGCAAGGGAGTGTGCGTGTCATTTCTTTAATATCCATGTTGTGAATCACCGACCCTTTTTACACCGAAATGAATGAACTTTCAAGTCCGCAGTCATATGGAATATTAATCCATATATTCGTAGTAAAGTAAATCAAAATAAAACGTAACACTTATAAAGCAACGAATAAAACACGTATTAAAGTAAATAAATCAAATTAAACAATCAAAATATAACTCCAACATGGAAGCGGAATTCAGGCACGAAATGTAAATATACCAAAACAAAACAAGAACAATAATCACAATGAAAGGATAATGGATATAACAATGACAGCAATTGTGATGCGAAGAGTAACAATAATAATCGCATTGATTCTAATAGTAATACTGGCAATCGCAATGATAATAATGATGATTTTAGTAATGATGAGGACTATTGAGAATGGTTATAATGATAATAACAATAGTAATGATATTGATAAGTGGGATGATAATGATATCTACAATAATGATATTATAATATATTAATAACAGAAACAATAAAGAAAATAACAAATAACAAAATATGATAAAGATAATCGTTATAAATAATAATAATAATAACAATTAATGATAATATTAATGATAGTAATACCTGAAAAAAATAACAAATAACTGATTATGATATCATGATAATGGTAATGATGGTGATGATGAAATGATGATGATAATAAAATTGATGATGATAAATAATATCGATAGTAACAATCAGTAATGATAACAAATATCAAAAGATCATATTATAGATATATTCCATAATGATGATAACGAATAATAATAATGATAATATCATCATAATCATAATCCATAAATAATAATGATAATAGCAATAATAATGATGATGATAATGATAATGATAATGGTAATGATATAGTAATGATGATCATAATGCTAATAATGATGATAGTAATAGCAGTAATAATGATACATATGATATGAAGAATAACGACTATATAGTAATAGTAATATCGAAAATAAATAGAAAGAATCATGGTTGTGGTAATTATTAGAAGAAGAATTAAAATGAATATAAATGATAATGTTAACAATTAATGAATAAATACTGTAACAAATAGAGGTCATAAAATAAACAATAAGAACAACAGCAATAAAACCAACAACAACAATAACAACAATAACGACAACAACAATAACAACAATAAAAACAACAATAACAAACAACAATGAACAACAGCAATAAAATCAACAACAACAATAACAACAACAACAACGACAACAATAAAAGCGACAACATTTATAATGATCATAATTAGATAGACAATACTAAAGTTACGAATTATAGTAAGTAGGTTGCCAGATGTAATAAATATGTTTAAAAAAAAGACGTGCAAGCACCGAAAAAAATAGTAAAAGAAAAAGTATTTGGCAATAAAAATGAAGACGCAGGATTTAGTATATATGAATGTCCTTTTAAAAATGATTTAGTGATTCCGAGAGATAGAAAAAGCCTATTATAAGTATTACCCCAATTGTTATTGTTGCTATTTGTTTTTCTTTTTGTTAGCGCAGATGTCATTATTGTCCACCGTAATAGTAGATATAGTAGAAGTAGGTAAGTTATTTACTTCATCAACTCGTGTAAACGCTATGACATTTGTAGATTACTAAGTAAAAAAAGAAAGACATGGAGAAAGAAAGGAAGAGAGAGAGAGAGCGCGCGCGCGCGTAGTGGTGTGTGTGTGTGTAAAAGTAAACAGAGAAGAGAGAGGAGAAGAGAAGACAAAAAAAAGAAAATAAAGAAAGAGAGAGAAAAAAAAAGGAGGAAAAAAGGAAAAAAGGAAAAAAGAAAGGAAAAGAAAGAAAGAGAGAGAGAGAAGAGAGAGGAGAGAGAGAGAGAGAGAGAGAGAGAGGAGAGAGAGAGAGTAAGAGAAGAGAGAGAGAGAGAGAGAGAGAGAGAGAGAGAGAGAGAGAGAGAGAGAGAGAGAGAGAGAGAGAGAGAGAGAGAGAGAGGAGAGAGAGAGAGAGAGAGAAAGAGAGAGAGAGAGAGAAGAGAAGAAAAAAAAGAAAAAAGATAACGAAAAGAGAGAAGAGAAGAGAGAGAGAGAGAGAGAGAGAGGAGAGAGAGAGGAGAGAGAGAGAGAGAGAGAGAGAGAGAGAGAGAAGAGAGAGAGAGAGAGAGAGAGAGAAGACAAAAAAAAAAGAGATAAGAAGAGAGAGAGAGAGAGGAAAATAGAGAGAGAGACAAGAGAAGAGAGAGAGAGAGAGAGAGAGAGAGAAGAGAGAGAGAGAGAAGAGAGGTGGAGAAGGTAGAAAGACAGAAAGACAGACAGAAATGTATCATGCAGACTTCATATCACAAATGAAACCGTAACGTGTTATTTGAGTGTTCCTCATAATCTTTTACTCAGCGAAATTAAAAAAAACCATGCAAAAAACATGCAGTATTTTATGCAAAGACACGTTAAAACGCCGGTTTGTTTTAATAATAATAAAAAACTGAAAAATCAAATAAAACACCCAATCAATGCAGACGACATCAGTGTTTCATTAAACCCCATTAAAACGACGCTTTCAATTGACAATTAAAAACAAAATGAATAAATGAAATAAAACGCCCAGACTGCTATTGTAACCGCCCATTCCCGGCTGATGAACGACTTACCCATTAGGCATACTCTATTAACCAATTAAGGCAGCTAAGTACCCATTGGGTTCACTCGCTTGCAGTTCTAGGTCGTCCCAACCGCACATGTGTTAGCAACAGGTGTGGCTTAAACCCGGGCTTCCCTTAGCAACGTGGATCTTTCGGGGAAAAACCGTGTCGTGTCAGTATCTATTCCACTCCTGTGTCAGTATCTATTCCACTCCCGTGTCAGTATCATCGCCGTAATCTGTCAGTGTCACTATATACTGGGCTATTCTGACGCGAGGAACTGTCTCGACGGCTGTCACAAGGTCGACCTCATTTTTTCCTGTTCATTCTGGTTCCTCGTTCTCTACTATAAAATATCATAGGATTGGAGAGCAATTATGATAATGATGTAAATAAAAGAGATAGTGAGAGATAGAGAAGATAGATAGATAGATAGATAGAGAGAGAGAGAGAGAGAGAGAAGGGAGGAGAAGAGAGAGAGAGAGAGAAGAGGAGAGAGAGAGGAGAGAGAGAGAGAGAGAGAGAGAGAGAGAGAGAGAGAGAGAAGAGAGAGATAGATAGATAGATAGATAGAGATAGGAGAGAGGAGAGAGAGAGAGAGAGAGAGAGATAGATAGATAGATAGACAGATGATGATAGATAGATAGACAGATGATGATAGATAGATAGACAGATAGATAGATAGAGAGAGAGAGGAAGAGAGAGGGGGGGGGGAGAAAGAGAGATAGATAGATAGATAGAGAGAGAGAGAGAGAGAGAAGAGAGAGAGAGAGAGAGAGAGAGAGAGAGAGAGAGAGAGAGAGAGAGAGAGAGAGAGAGAGAGGAAAGAAAAAGAGAAAGAGAGGAGAAAGAAAGAGAGAGAGAGGGGGGTGGGGAAGGAGAATATTGCAGAAAAGAGAGAGAGAGAGAAGAGGAGAAAAGAAGAGAGAGAGAGAGAAGCAGAGGAGAGAGGAGAGAGAGAGAGAAAAGAGACAGAGAAAGGAAAAGGAGAAAGAAAGAGAGAGAGAGAGAGAGAGAGAGAGAGAGAGAAAAGGGGGATATTGGAGAACAATCATGATGGTAATGATATAAATTGAAAGCAATATTAGCAATGGTACTGATGATGATGCTGGTGATAATGACAATACAATCACTCAATAATTTAACGCCACAGCAAATAGTAATTTGTAAATCATAAAGAATATAATGATAATAATGCAGATGACAATGATGATTTATAGTAAAAATTGTACGACAAAATGAGTAAGAGCAACGGAACAAGACAAAGGGAAATCGTGCGAGAGAGAGAGAGAGAGAGAGAGAGGGAGGAGAGAGAGAG
>NW_020869095.1:369432-376932 GCF_003789085.1 Penaeus vannamei | reverse complement strand
TCTCTCTCTCTCTCCTCTCTCTCTCCTCCCCCTCTCTCTCCCCCCCCTCTCTCTCCTCCCCCCTCTCTCTCCCCCCTCCTCTCCTTCCCCCCTCTCTCTCCTCCTCCCTCCCCTCTCTCTCCATCCCCCCCCCTCTCTCTCCATCCCCCCCCTCTCTCTACTACCCCTCCCTCCCCCCCTCTCTCTCTGTCTCTCTCACCTCCCCCTTCCCCCTCTCTCTCACTTTCTTTCTTTCTCTCTCTCCCCCTCTCTCTCTCGTTCTTTCTGTCTTTCTTTCTCTCTCTGAGAAAGAGAAATAGATAGATACAGAGAGAGAGAGAGTTGGGGGAGGGAGGGAGAGAGAGAGAATGAGGGACATAAAAGATAGATAGAAGAAAGTGAGCGTTTTTCAGCATGCATCAAAATATAGCGTGGGTGTACGTAGAGTTTACCCTAAAAGGGTAAATTGGTAACTTTACGTGTTATGGCTCACAGCAGAGAGTTAAACAAATAAGAATCGAAATAACCAAGGTGACCAAACTTGAAAAAACAAGTAGAAAAATGACCTTTTCCTTGAGAACACCCATATGGATAAAAAAAAAAAAAAAAAAATCAGGGGACCTCGATGTAGGATCCTACAGCAAACCTATTTGTGATGTAAATATTGGCATTCTCAAAAGCTGTATAAGATGAGCGTCCAGAATGGATCCCATCAGGATGTACCCTCGGCGGTGCCAGTGAGGATGGCGGAGCTCTTTCTGCTAGCCAGAATGATTAATATATGCTCGTAAGTCAACAACTTTGATTACTGCAACGCTTCGATTCCAACCAGTAAGCATGGTGTGTTGTTTAGCATTCAGTCAGAAGTAACGATAATGAAACCAATTGGAATGCCTCCATGGTTTGTCACGGATGTTCTTGTTGCCTAAGCATTATTCTGAATGGTATCTATTTCTCCGCATGAACGTTCTCTCTTGCCTGTCCTCTGCTTTAAAAAGAATATGAGATAAATTATATCCGACGGCAAAATTATGGAAAAGATTGTTGCAGCGCAGCCGGTAATAAACAGAGTATAATATTCTTTTTTATATTGCTACACCGCTTAATTCCTCATCTATTTCTCTTACAATAAGGAATCTTCAAAATGGAATAATAAATATCTTAGTTTTAATTATTTATCTATTTATCTCTATCTTTATCTCTATCTATATCTACCTCTGTCTCTCTTTCTTTCTCTTTCTCTCTCCCTCCCCCCCTCCTCTCTCTCTTCCTCTAGCTACCCCCTCTCTCTCTCTTTCTCTCTCCTTCTCTCTCTCTCTCTCTCTCTCTCTCTCTCTCTCTCTCTTATATATATATATATATATTATATAATATATATATATATATATATATATATATATATATATATATATTCCCTCTCTCTTCCTCTAGCTACCCTCTCTCTCTCTCTTTCTCTCTCCTTCTCTTTCTTTATACTAGGTTTAGTGCTAGTATAAAGAGTCATGTTTTACCCTGATAATATATATTGTAATGCTTGCTAAGTGCATTAACATAATTATGAAATCCCTGTGTATTGAATAGTGAGAATCGAGACAAGGTTGAGAAAATGCACGAAAACAACACGCCACAATGCTTTGTTGCTGGGGAATATTTAATTATTCATTTAGTTATCTTAATGGCCCGTGTATACAGTACCGGAATTAGTCATAGGTGATAGTTTCGGTGGCATCATTGAATAGATTGAGAGTGGAACTATTTATTTTGTTGATGCTGATTAATTTTTGATTTATAATTTGTATGAAAAGGGAGGAGGTAATGTAGAGTTTAGCTTAAACGTTGATCAAGTTAGTAGAAGAGAATATTGCTTGTTTGTATTACAATATTTAGTACCAAGATTTTCATTCTGATATCACACTTATCATTAGTTGTTTATATAATAAAAGGCTAATGGTTAAAGATATATAACCAGTGTATATTTGGCACACACTAAACAGGAATGAATTCAGTCCAACCCACAAGCCTTAAGTCATGCTACTGACATTAAATTCAACAGAATAGTAATTAGGTAAACATTTATTTTATTCAAGTTCATGAAGAACTCTTATATGACATTGGTAAGCAGCGTTTTTAGAATGTTTTTGTTCCTTGTTAGTGTGATGAAAATTAGAGTAATATTTGAATATTCTTTGGTGGTAAAATTAACATTGATAAATGAAGTTAGGTTATATTAGTAATGTGATTACTTAGCAATGTTGGCAACAGTGATGGGACGGCTACAGATTTGCAGAGCAGCATATAAGCATGTGTGTGCCAACATAAGCAAAGCAGTTAAGGAAGACTCGCCCTTGGGGAGCACCCAGCACAGGCGGTCGGAGGACATGTTTAGTTGACGAGACCAGCTCTTTCCCGAGCCGGGACAGCGTCCAGGAGTTTAAGCCTACCTAGAATAGCTGGGCTAAATGGATAAACTATCAAATGACACAGTCATCGGATCGCAGTTGATATCTGAAAAGGAAGAAAGATAGCTACCCTTCTTCCTCTGGCTCCAAAGTTATTGCTAACGAGCGAATGTCTAACGGGACAAGTGATGCGGTTGAGAATATAATGTGGTGAATTAAGTGGAAAATCGTGTATTGAAAATGTGATATGAAAAGGGATTGAGTTTATACTTATGTAGCCACGTCTCCAAAAGAAAATTGTTTTTACTGAAAGTAAATTAAAATTAGTAAGGTTAGAATTAGTGATAAGTCACTCTCTGAAATGAAATCTTTTACTAATGTATTGACATAAAGTATGTGTCTGCAATCTTGTTTTTTGTGATGGCCAGCCATTTTTCTCTTTATTAGGTATATTATAGCTACATAAGGCAAGTACTCTCATATTTTCATGCTCACTGTCAAATACTTCTTGAAAGAAAAAAAGAAAAAATACTTTGCATATTTCCATATAAAAAGTCTTTACTATGTAAGTCATTGTCATTATAATCATTATTAAGGTTATATTTCAGGTACTGCTTGTGTTATTTGCGTTCTTTGAGCAAGCTGACTGATTCATTGATGAAGCCCATGGCTAGGGTGCATGTCAAGAGCCTGGCATATGGAACGGGATCTCGTCACACCAGTTCATCCAATCCACATCCATGTGAATGCTCACAATCCTGCAAGGATAATCAGTTTCACTCTCCAACCTTTTACACTCGAGATGGGCACTGAGGGTAATAAAGAAGGTTTCACCAGAATCTATACTGATTCCACTAATGGACGGAGAAGAAACAAGCGCCGAGTTGCACATTCCCTTCAGTGGGTCGTGTAGCTCTGTGGTAGAGCGTCCGTCTTGCAGTTACCTGCCTGCAATGCTGAGGGTTCGAGTCCCGATCGGAGAGGTTATTTAATCATCATATTAATGCGGTAGTGTATTAATCCATCTTTCATATGCATACATATACAGGGGTCCTCGACTTACGACAGAGATCCGTTCCTACAATGGGGTCATAACCCAAGTCAGAACACGCCTAAATGCAGTATATATACGTATGATAATGCAATACGTATACATGTATTAAAGTCATAATCTAACACATAATAAAACACTTCTATGACGTACATGAAGACATAACTACGGCTAAACGAACATTTGGAAGACAAATTGCAAATACTGTACATGATTTCTACCGTCGTACCCCCTGAACGTGTATATATATATATATATATATATATATATATATTATATATATATATATATATATATATATATATATATATATATTGCATATGTATATGTATATATACACACATACATGCATGCATACATACATTGTATATATATATATATATATATATATATATATATATATATATATAATATATATATATAATATATATATATATACATATATATATATACATATATATATATATATATATATACATATATATATACATATATATATACATATATATATATATACATATATGTTTACATATTTGTATCAATATATATATATATATATTTATATTTATATATATGCATTTATATTTGCTTATATGTATATATGTATATATATAGATAGATAGATAGATAAGCAAAACTCGATAAGAAAAACTCAATACCGTGTTGATAATATGGAAGAAAAACCCACAATGCACAAACTAGATTTATTGATGAAAGTGAGACAACAGTTTCGGAATCGTCCTCGATTCCATCTTCGGGTCTGAAGAGGCAAGGATAAGGATAAGTCCGATATGCGAAGCTGAGCCTCGCCCGGGCTATGGGGGAGCCCGGCCTGTGCCGACTAATGTCGACTCGATGAACGTGTGTTAGCGAGTGCTGACGCGACAGAGCTTAGTCCTTACCCACCGCGGTGCCCAGCCACAGCAGTAACCTCTGGTCGACAATTGCAACTTCTCGCACCTGGGCGGGGCGCGAACCGCCGACCCCTCGAATGAGAGGCCGACACGTTACCAGTGTACTAGCCTGGAGGTGTAAGAGGCAAGGGAGAGTAAGCGGTATAAGAGGGAAAGGAGGAGAAGCACTCGGGAACCACGGCGCAGGTGAGGACAGGAGAACGGAAGCGAAGGGAGGTCAAATCAGATCGAATGATCAGGCGGTCTATGTGACGGGTGGCCGGCATAAGGGAGGAGACGAAGGATGTGGGAAGCGACCTCCCTTCGCTTCCGTTCTCCTGTCCTCACCTGCGCCGTGGTTCCCAAGTGCTTCTCCTCCTTTCCCTCTTATACCGCTTACTCTCCCTTGCCTCTTCCCTGTGGTGTACACACTTCACAGGCCCTCTCTCCTGTGGTGTGCAGAGAGAGATCACCCAATTGGCGAGGCATTATTGTCACTCACTTGGCGTGATCCTCCAGAGCTAAAGCCTCCAGACTTGAGCTTGATTTTGATACTCTTTGACAACAAACTACACAGAGAGCTCCGCCAATTTCTCGTGGTTCGCCGCGACAATTGGCCAGGCCTTCTCTTGTAGTAAGTGCCCCACTACCGCTCCCTTGGAGAGCGAGGTTACAAACCAGGTCTGGACCCTCTGGTCCTGGACATAGTTTGTGGCCACGCATCAAGGGCGACTTTTCGGTGTCTAACTCTTGCCCTCTCTTCTGACTTCCTGGTGCAGCCTGGGCCTGCGGGAAACGTTGATTCTAACATTCGCCTGGGCTGCGGTGACGTGATCGCACCCCCCTTGTAGCAGGATTGGGGTGCAGAGCGTTTACCACACCAAAACTCCAACTCTCTAAATGACCACCACAAAATGAATCAGACCATGGCAGTCACCCTGGAGCCTTTCAAGGCTGCAGGAGGGCGAAAGAAAACCCAAAAGCAGGCCGAACGTGTCCGGCCGGCTGAAAACGAGCAAGGACAAGACAGAAACACCAACCACAAAGTCTGTCCATGCACACCAGACTGAGGCAAGCCTGAACTCCCCTCAAAACTCCCTCAGTCAAGAAGGGACTCCAGCTGTACCAGCCAAAACAGCTGCCCCCACTTCCAAAGGCCTTAAACCCTGCAAAGGGGAGGCGTGAAGCGACGAAGGGTGGAAACTGATTCTGAAGAAGAGGCAGAACACACCCCAAGTCGACTAACGCGGTTTAAGGTACCAAAAAAACCTGAAGACTTCGACAATGCATACCAGCTGGTAAGGGCATTGGATAAGGAAAGAAATGTAAGATTAACAATCCGAATCTCCAGAGATGAGGGCATGATTATTGCCCCAAAGACAAAGCCACCATGAACTTCCTGCAGGAAATCAAGGTGCTAAAAGATGGGAGGAAGGTGTGTATCTCACCACTGACCTCCCAAGAGAAAAAGTCAAGATGGTGCTACTTGGCTTTCCACTAGGGTCGACGTGGAGGTGATCACGTCTCTCCCACAAGTGGTGGAGGCTTCCCGCATGACCAAAGGGAAGTCTCCAACCAGGCAAGTCCTGGTTATCCTCAAGGGAGCCCCAATCACCACCCTTGATCTGGGTAACTGGGTCTCATACAAGCTCAGGACATATGTGCCAGAGCCCTTGAGGTGTTTCACGTGCCAGAAATTTGGCATCACCAGGCAACTGCAAGGCCAAAGCCAAATGCAGCGAGGCACACGAAACGGAAAGTGTGTATAAAGGCACACAAAGATGGCCAGAAGGACACAACAGCCAAGTGTCCAAACTGTGCCAAAAAACATCATGCCTGGAGCCTGGCTTGCTCTGTCAGGAAACAGGCAGTGATTAAAAAGCAGGAGTTAGCCAAAAAGCGTCCTGACTTTGTCCCTGCGCCCCCAGGCACCTATGTCTGGGGCCAAAACCAAAAACCAAAACCAAAAAGAAAGGACTCCCTGACCTCCTAAGAGGAAGGAGTCGCCCCCACAGAGAAAATTGGATACCTCTAACAGAGAGGAATTCCCCAAACTTGCTAGTGGCAAAAACAACAAAAAAGAACCAAAGGGAAAAAGGTTCAAAGTCCACAGCAATGGTTCCCCAGTAGATGATAATCTTTTCTTTGACGAGAAAGATATGACTCTCCTGTTGGGTGTTATAGTTTCTGCAGTAGCAACAGCCTTGGGGAGGACCAGTGAGGAGGCGGAGAAAGCAGTGTAGGTCGCCATGATGGCTATGACCCAAACTGTGGCAGCTCTGAAGGAAGGAAGCTAGAAGCCTCCAAACCGATAACGAGCAGCGCTCCCTCCCCTAAATCCTCGGATGGCAGGCTAGCTTCAAAAGAAACATTACATAAACCCCAGCTAGTCTGTCAGGACAGGCTGAAACTGTGTAGCAGGCCGAGTCTGTACAGCCAAAGTCTCGTCCTCCGACCCGAGGTGACACTTCCAACCTAGGCCCTACACCCCTCGGTAAGGCCTTAACTGGAGTGTCTGACTTAGAGGAAGTTGTACAATCCTCAATCAACGAGGATCTGTATTATCTGATGCCACCAGCACTGGGCATCTGAAGCTGAAGCAAGTGACACTGAGAGTAACCATCATGGCACACAATCTAAGCATACTGCAGTGGAATATCTGTAGCTATAAAAGCAAGAAACTCCTTTCTCCAGTCAAATGTGCGAGCAAGGAGCATTGACATCGTCATGCTCCAGGAGACACTAAACAATGGGATCCATGTGCTTCTCAGGATATCATGCCCACACTCCAAACCTGGATAGTGCTAGAGGTCTGATGACCCTGGTAAAGAAGCTATCCTTGCTCCTTAATAGCCTATCGCCGCACTGTGGAGATGGTGTTGAATCTCTTGCTGTTGAGATTCAGCTACCTGGGGGCTCTATAAAAATATACAATATTTATAGCAAACCACTGTGTGAGAGCTTAGATCTAAACCAGGTCTGTGCTACTGCAGCACAAGACCGAGTGATCATAGGGGGAGACTTCAATGCACACAATGGCCATGCTGAATCCCCGCAAAAGGCCGAACGCGGCAGGCATTCACATGGCAGAAGTGCTTGAGACATTCCCTGAGATCGCTCTTCTCAACACCAAAGAACCAACGCATGTGAAGGGAGGGGTCCTAGACCTCACCTTTGC
>NW_020869095.1:343013-358013 GCF_003789085.1 Penaeus vannamei | reverse complement strand
TTAGCTCCTTCCAATCTCCTGGCTGGGAAGACGAAGTCATCTGAGTATTTTGGATCCCTGTACCTTACCGTCACAACATGGTTGTTTGTAAGTTCCTCCAAGCCTATGACTGGAGATGGAAGTGTTCTGCAGGGAAGAGAAAAAAGATTGAATGTAAAACTTTTATAAACTTCAAACGAGCTCTAACAATGTAGCATCTTTACTGTAATAATAAAATAAGTGTCTTTTCTCATGAACATAGTTCTGTTCCTTATAAGACTGCTTGGTAGCATAATATCTAGCAAACATCTATTGGTCTTCTAGATAATCCTAAGTTTTACTTGTAAACACTATTTACACAAGTCTCTTCTGTTGAAGTTGTGGTCTCTTTGCAATACTCCTCAATATGAACTGGAATCTACTTTCTGTAAATATGAATCTCAAATGCAACAGTTTTATTTTGAGTGTGTGTGCTTCTGGATAATAATAAAGAAAACAAAAATTCCAAGCCCTAGACAATCCAATGGGCCATTAAAAAAGTGTGGTATATACTTCTGATTGTTTCATAATTCCAGATATTTCATTATTCATGATCCCTCATGCCCATCCTTTAAATCTATGAAAGAAAGTGGGAGTTCCAATTTTTTTCTTTACGAAGACATCTGTTTAGTCCTATTACCAGATATTTACTATATATATATATTTACTTCCTCGCAAATTACACCTCCATCACCAGCTCCCTTCTCCCCATTTGGAATGTGGGAAATATCCAAAAGCTTGGACAATTCTCAATACTTAACTCATTGGATCTGGGTGACGTGTCTGTCATGCCATGGAAAAATATGGCTGAGGGGGGTGACAGGAACGTGCTGTCATGGAAACATTTGGCTGACTCCCATGGTGACAGGAACGTGCAGTCGGGAAAAATTTGCCTGAAGGCTGAGGTGACGGAAATGGCTTGCCATGAGTGCACAAAGGTCTTAGAGGAAGATTAAACTCAGTGGGTACTTAGGAAGAGTAAACATGTAAACAAGGGTGGAATGCAAAGAGTCTTGTTACCACATGAGTGTTTGTGTAGGCTGAGCCTACTAGCTACACATCTGGGAGTTTCCTCTAAAATAAAAATTATGCCTCCTGGATCCAAAGGGTTGATATGTAACAATATCCCATATTGCATTATGATAAATATAGAAAAAGCTTTTCGAAAAGCGTTAAAACTTGACTTCCCTCTGCTCTTTGGTTCCATCCAGCATCTACATTTTTTATGTACCCCAAAGTCTGTTGCTGATTCAGAGCGTACTGTCAGCCAATTCTTTCATTTTGCAAAAAATTACTTTGATGGAAACTTGAAAATAGATTCTTAATCCACCTTAATTGTAACAATAAAAGAAGAGTTTTTTTTCTTCTTTTTTTTCTTTTTTTTATAATCCTTTTCCTGTCATTTGAATATCAATGTTTTTTTTACTGTTCCCTAGTGTGATCTATGATTTTTTTTTAACTGAGCAAAAAACATTTTGAATGCAAAACATTTAGGCAACCATAACCAAAATTCTTTCAAACACCAGTTGCTACCCCTAATTAATCCATTAACACAGGTAGAAAACTGTTCAGTAAAGTTTTGTTTTCTGAAGTTTGTTTATACACAGATGGCTCCTTAAGTGCTCAGTCACCAAGGAGTCAATTAGTAGGCTCTACTTGAGCTCTACTGAGTTCTCCATTCATTGAATTTTAGGTTAAAATGATTTTGCTAATACTATAAATATTAATACTCTTAATATCATTGACATTACTACTGTAATACCAACAAAATATTATGGCTAAAGAAGAAAAAATCTTTCCAAAAATCAAGGAAAAGAGAAAACAGGTGAGATAGGTAGGGCACCATGGTGACCAAGCTGCTGTGGAGTCACATATGTACAAATGCTTTAAGTAAATAAAACTCAGTAGACATGGCATATACATGCCATCCTGGTATCCATGGGTTAACTGTCAGTCAATCGTTAAATTCACTTCATCACTTCATTACAAACATTATATCAAATCCTTTGAGTAAATGGCACACTCCTGAACAAAAAGCAAACTTACCCAGTTGGCTTAACAACATTGGTAGCCATTAGAACAGTCCCCTGCATGCCTTGGAAGTCTTCTCCAGCAATTGGAACCTGTTAATGAAATAAGATGGATTTTCAGATAATTTCAATTTCTTTAGAAGTGGAGCTTTAGAAAAAAGAAAAGTAAAGTGTTAATAACTTCATCAACCAAAAATAAATGTACCAGATTAAGATAGAAATCTATCAAGACCTCAAAAAATACCTCAGTGTCAAAGCTCATCCCCATACGATACAAGTCAGTCAGCTGTTTGTAAGATTGGTGTTGCACACTGACATAGAGGAAGCCATCACCTCTTTTGTTGCGCAACTTTTCTTCTGGAGTCAATTTATGATACACTGACTTCAGGGCATTCTTCAATCTGTTAACAAGACATAAATATTAATTCTCAGTATCAAAAACTATAAGGAAAAAATCCAAATATATCTATGCAATGTGAAAAAACTAAACATGCACAAAAAAGGTACCTCGTCTCATCCACAAATGGGAGCAAGGCCACCCCTTGCCAAGCGAACTTCTTTCCATTCAGGTCGATCTTGAAGTCTTCTGGGTAGAAGTCAATGATGACAGACTCTGGGTCATACATAAGCTTTCCCCATGGCTCAGGCACATGAGCTCGACTTGCAGCTGGGAACACACCCATCAACTGTTCCAGTGGATTAAAGGGTTCTCCAAGATCAAAAGTAATATTGGCAGTTGCGCAGTTGGAAAAGTCTGAGGCAAATGGTGCATAGTGGAAGGGGAAGTACCAGTCCCACGATACACATCCTTGGTAGTAGTATCTGTATGTCAGAATCGGAAATCAATATCAATTCCAGTATTAACAGCCTGACTGTCCAAAAGACATTTAAAGATTATATTCAAATAAGATAGAGACTTTAAAAGTTTCAAAAATGTCAACTTACTTTAACACCCAGCAGAGACCACGTGCATATTCATTGGCAACCTTTTTCCTGAATACATGATTATCAGGGGAGACTTCAAATTTTGATTCATAGTACCGATCCTTTGCACCCTCTTCATACAAGCGCACTTCATCTGGGGTCTCCTCGTCACTGTCACTATCCACTTGATCAATGGATCGCTTCTGCCCACGTCTGTGATTGAAATAGTCAATAAAATAATATACATTTAGTATCAGACAAGATTAGTTTATGAAGGGAAAAAATGAGAGAGAAAATACTTTTCAAATATTTATGAGCATGCACTTCTACATGTGTGTGTAGGCTGCATTCCAAGAATGCTATGTCTTTAGCTTGCCTTGCACCTGACCCCTCAAATAATTACCTATTCCTTTGCTTCTTTCCTCGGTGCTTTAACCAATATATCTACATCTTTTTTTGTGCCTATGTTTAGTAGCTATATCTTTTTTACATAGGACTGTATCTTTGAATAATGTGTTTATTACGATTATAATAGTTTTATCTGAGGTATAACAGTTTCAGAATTCTGTTTTGAAGAAAATCATATACATATATATAGTCTAGCAAGATAAGCAAAACGTAATGCCAATAACTAACCTGGAAAGCTGCTTTTTGTTAACTTATACATGTTTGTATGCACATATGCTTACAAACACAAAATATAAGCCTGGTGAGGAGGGCAACTGGCACATATAAATGCAATGACAAAGGTTATTCTACATTATAAATGATATGTACTCCTGCACTTATCTGATTATCTGTCATATTTTTCAACCTAAAGCCTTCTACGGCACAGATATATCCTTGTTTTAAATTTAGGAGCCACAATAAAATAGCAGGGAAAATGCATTTGAAGATTCACAGTTGTGCTTGAGACTGTGTGGTAAGTATATGTGACTGTCAAAAATTACCCTTATATTGTAATCTTAACTCTGAAATTCAATCAATGCTACATCCCAAATCCTGTAAAATGTTGAAGGCCGCTGGGATGTAATTCTAATCCCTAAGGTCTGATAAAGCACAAGAATGTATGATTGTATGAAGACCACTAAATCCAGGTCAGAAAGTTGAGAGGAATTCAATTAGTTCTATCAGATTCCTCAGGGTGTGGCTTTACTCTAATTGGCATTTCCTAAGTTCTGTCCCTACTCCCTTCCTACAGAACTGGTAGTAATATTCCTCCTTACTACTGTCACTTTTATTCCTTGGTTCATAGAAGTGAGATTACTTAATTATCTGGACAGATGTACCTTAGGATTGGTGGGTAGTAACTCTCCTCCTGTATCTTGAACTCACTCTCTCCCTCCCCTCTTCTCGTTTTCTATGGCAACCGTAACTTTTTTCAACTTGACACTCCATTGTTCAATTATCATGTGGCAAAGCAGCATGAAACCAACATTTCTTAGCATTCAAATTTGAGATCTAAAATCCTCAATGATGAAAACTGCTTATGGCAAAAAAAAAAAAAAAAAGATGATGATGCCCTTTGTGGCTTGGTACAATGCTGAGGCTGCCAAATTCCAGTCTTCATGGGTTAGCTCATTCGTGAATGATGCCATTTAATCACATCATGGCGAGCTGGGTCTCAAAGTTGGGTAATGAGTATGCATGCCATTGGTGTTCAAGCCTGCCCTAAGTTGCATGCAGTTAAGTTATTTCCATGTTTAACCCTGGCTGCATTCACTGAGGTGATATAATCCCTCAAAAATTTGTCTCTTTTTGGCTTCACTTCCTTAAAAAATCATTGGATTACTCAAAGTACTAGTTCCACTGTTTGCTCAGGGTAACCTGTTGTGTGATAGACTGGCCTAAGGTATCTGGTAAAGACCAAAGTGATAATGTTCAAACTGGGATGGACTGAAACAGGACATATCATTCTGGGATTGGTATGCTGAGTAGCTATTTAACTGATCAAAATCGTTCACGCATAAGCAATGAGAGAAAAGGCTTGGGTAAAAATAGGTTTCCCCTACTTAGAATTTCTCACTGAAGCAGCTAACTGTGCACAATCCCTAGCACATGGCTTGATATAAAACAGGGAAATCCTGTTGTGATTGGGTTGATTGAAATAAATATATAATAATTGAAGTAAATGGCCAAAATGAAAAATCAACTGATCTTGAAAGGTTCTCAAATAATGATATGACTGCATTTTTTTTTATCTGTTTCCCATTCACACTGTCATGCATATATCAATTAATCATCCAATATCCTTTAAGACAAATAAAAAATATAATTTGTCCTTTATCTTATACTCATTTTGTGATCAAGACCAAGCTACTTACCCCTTGGCATCCATATTCGTGAGTCGTTGCTGCATGATCATTCCCTTAGCTCCTGAAGCGACAGACACTTCTCCTGCTCTCATGACACCTAAAGCTCCCTGTCCACTCACATCCTATTGGAGAAATTATATGATAGAATATGCAAGGTATCTTAAATCTACTTCGACAACTTTCATAAGACACTCATTCCTTTCTTATTTAATTAATTTATTTACTTTGTATTCTTACTCCCATTTCCTCACTGTACAAAAAAATATGCTGAAGAATGTCGTAATACAAGAGATGCTTTTTCACTTTTACTCACTCTGAACATATTTGCAGCTTCCTTTTCAATCTTCTCCTGCCTCCTCTTCATCTTGTTTCTGGCCCTGAAATCCAGTTCCCTCCTCTGCCTGTCTCTGAAGATTTCATCCTCCACTTTACCAAGGTTCTGCATAATCATCTGTACACGTGACATGTCAGCTGTTCCGCTGTCTGTTAACCAGCCCTGGTACAAAAGAGATAGATATACTGTCTTTTAATAATCTATTTGAAACTGATTTCTCTTAATTCACTTTTAGGAATAAATAGCTTCTTGTATGCATTGCCACTGGGAAAATGTAATGTTCAAGGTAGGATTTTTTGTGTTTAAACATAGATGACTCCATGAATGCTTACCCACAAAAGTGTGACCTCACCAGACTTACCTTTTCCTTGAATTTTGGGAATTTCTTTCCAATACTATTAATATCAACAGTTATTATTGAATATTATTAACCCCAAGGCTCACTTTACTAATTAGAAATTAGGTCCGACACAAGCAGCTACAGCAAAGCTTCTCTTTCTTTCCTATTTAGTGTATTGGCCTATCTTCTGTGTATGTTGCATCTCCATTTGAAGCTCTAGCACGTGACTTACATTTCCTAGTGTGGAAATTCCAGATATACATATCCTAACGATAAAAATTACTTATAAGGAAAGAAGAAAATTTGATGTTTTAATATAGCTGGGCCTGACAGTAAGGTTGTTGCAATGTGGTTTTCAGGGGGTTCACAATGTGAAAAGCAAGATATAATACTAAGCAACCAAATTACCCTTCAGCAGGAATTGTGTCATATGCAATAAAAGGAAAAAAGGAAAGAAGAAAAGAAAAAAACTTACACCAGTTTTGTAGCAACAGTCTTTGTAGAGACGAACTAGACGGTCAATTGCATTTTCTCTGATTTCTAGTGATGGCAGATGAGGAAGGAAATCATTTCCTGTAAAAAAAAATTAAAAAGGAGTGAATAACAAGTAGATCAGTAAGAAGTAATATAAATGAAAGCCATCTGAAGGGGGAAAAAAAAGTCTTTGGATCTACCATCATAAAATATACATTACCAGGTCAGTTTCTTTGATATCACTACCTAAATTAAGGTCTAGGAAGACAAAATCTATCTAATACTTTGCTATTTGAAGTAAGTATATGACATGAGGCAAACAAGAGTAAGCAAGTACCCTCATGGTTATGTACCAATATATATCTAGCTCTTTATTCTCCATATTCAAGAAACCTACTTTGTGGCATTAAAAAAACACATACACACTTACCCACAAAAAAGCACATGAAGACCCAGTCATCAATGGCACGATCAAAGTTATACTCAAAGGGGAGGTTGGGCATGGCAAGCTCCCTTTCTAGGTATTCCCTCAGCACGTTGAGCCGGACAAAGATAAACTTGACTTCCTCAAATACCTTCTCTGATGCTTCTTCCATGCCATCAGGAATCCCGACACACTCTTGCATCTCATGACCTGGAGTAAAGTCAAGGAGATTAACAGATTTACATTTGTATAGCTGAAATTGTTGGTGCTTGAAGTAAATAGGATGAATACAATAAAAAGTTTTGCCATCCATGAATTACAAATAAATTACAACATTTATAAATTTCCTTTTAACCTATTGGATCTGGGTGACGGGGGCATCTCTTCATGAATAAAATATGGCTTTGAGTTTGAGTGACAGGAATGCTTTACCATGATCACACAAAACTTGTGCAGGAAATTATATTCAGTGGACAAGGGGCCCTTGTATTATTTCCACAGGTAAAAGAGGGTAGAATGTACCATCATTTAGCCATGCCTGGAAGGGTACCTACACAGGAAAGGAAACTATTTCTAAGTGCAGGAACCTATTTCAGTCTGCCATGTGCAGTAGTGCAGTATTAGGGGAAAACTGAATATGAAAATATTTTTAAAAATAACATTCACATATTGTTACTATACCTGGATATATACCATAGAGTCTTCTCAGAGAAAATATTCTATTACCCTCTTGATACAGCACAACAAATGACAAGTACAGACTGTTGGGCAAGGAAGAAGAAAAAACAAAACAAAAAAACATGTAGAATGAGCGCTAGTAGCTAGTAACAAGAAAGAAAGAGCCTTGATACAGCAAGTGTGCTTGCGTGACCCGAGTCAAAAAGCTGCACACACTGGAGTCACCGCTCAAGTAAGCCCAATGCCATAGTTTTGGTCATTGTGCTAGCCATAAAGCATCCAGATCCAACAGGTTAGTCTGTATCATAAAATATGCATATAATTATCTTGGAAGGTTGATGTTAGAATGTTATAAGAGATATTTGGCTTCTGAATGACACTAAATCCATGCTTGGCCCCTTTACAAGCATAGAATTTTCAATAAAGAGTATTTTACTGTCTCATCTAGAAACAAAAAAATATTTATGAATCTACACAATTTCTATATCCATATGCTGCATGCAACTACAATAGCAGAAAACAAAACTACAGATTCAGGGACTAAGTAAAAGAAGGCAATTACAGCGAGGCAAATACCAATCGCTTTCCTTACCCACCCCACCCTCAAAGACTCTAAGGCTCGCCTCCAGTCACCTACCGAGTTGTCCACACAGATCACATGGCTTGGGTTTGTTGGGCTTGAACTCCTCTCGGATGATGGTGAAGTTGGCCTCATGTGTTGCCAGTCCCAACATAATGAGATCAGCATCAGCCCCACAAAGGACATGTTGGGTGTTGGGGTCATGGTCTGGCTGTGCTCGCTGACGCCGGATGAAGTCCATGATCTTATGTTCTCCCTCGCCTGGTACATTTGCGTCTGAGAGTATTACCTGTTTTTGAAAGCAATATAAAAAAGGTTAGATACATAAAAAAAGAAGAAGATAGTTTTATTTTCAATGTTCTATTCACCTACTCTTCAAAATGTTGCTATAGATTTACAGGTTCTAAAATACTATGCAATAGCTGAGATCCTTAAAATAAAGCCAGGGGAAAGTTTTAGAACCCCAACCTTAATCTTTCTCCACCCTGGGTCGTTATTTAACCGATCATGAATGTAATAGTGAAGGCATTTTGAAAGCCTCTCCATGAAGGGTGTTCCAGGAGTGATGCAATTGGAGTCGAAGTGGGATTCCTTGGGCTTCTCTGGGGGGAGTTTGAAGCCTGGAAAAGACATGGAAAAAATGGGTAAATAATTGAGAAAAAGACATAAAATCAGAGAGAGGGAGTGTGAAAATAAAGGTGGGAAATCATGAATTTCTTTAAAACTAATTTACATATGATGTCAATGTCAAATGAAAAAGGAGCAAAACTGGAAGAGGAACAAGCCTAAAAGACAGGAAACTATTACAACTACTTTATTAATAAGAAATAATAATATGCATAAAATAACTGCTTGAAAGGCCTACCCTTTGCCAAGAGCTCCTGCCTAAGACTTTTGACCTTTGCTGCCTTCTCCTCTGCTTCCTTGGAGGCACGGAAACGCCTTGACCTCTGCTGGTTCATTTTGGCTCTGGGGGCCACACCGTCGATGGCCATGTAGAGCACTTTCCGAGGACGTACAATTGTGAATAGGCGGTCAATGCACTGGGGAGAAATGAGTGGTGAAGTTAAGGGGACCGTCCCTGAAAAATCGCCAATTTTCGATTTTTGTTTAAAAATAGAAAACGGTCTTAGAGTTTTTCATGAATTTTGGTAGGAAGAGTACTTCATTACCCATCTTTTGACCATTTTTAAATTTTTTGGCTGAAGGGAATTTACGCGCTATTAAAAAATAGATTTTTGATAGATAGGTCTCTTCGGTACCTACCAAGTCTCACAATTATCATCCGTTTTCTATGTGCTTTCTGTTGAGAAAACCTCTAGGTCATACAAAGAGAACAACGAATTTGAATTTGGAAATTCCGTTTAGTTTCCGAATTATCGCATGTAATATAATCGGTATAAAAAAAATTGGGGTTTTAAAAATTTGTTAAAATTTAAAATTTTGATTTTACAAAATCCCATTCGTTATTCTCTGCACATTGAAACGTTCTTTCTTGGGGAGAAACATGATATCGGACACAAACTGTGAAGTGTGGTAGGTACCAAAGTTTAAAAAATGAATAAACAAATAAATGACCTTGAAAATGTTTAGAAAGTTTTTGTACATTTTCTATACTTTTTCGTCTTATTATAGTATGTGCCTATAGACCAAAAGGAAGCCCAGACATTGTTCTTTCTTTTGTTATTTTTATTTCATTCAGATCGGATAAGTGATTAATGAACAGCATAAAAAAATGTAAAACAGTATGACGAAAAAATCCCCAACCGACACCGCCATGCGGCTCTTTAAATGCTATGGTTAACGCGGGCGCAAGTTTGAACTTGTTCGCCTGCCTTCAGCCGTCCTCTGTGCTTCACCTCATACTCTAACAAACAGGCGCACGCACATGTGTATTGTGATATGAAGAGTAGAGGACCACTGAAAGCATGGCCAACAAGTTGTGATGTGCGCGCGCACATATACGCACACAAGTGCGTATATATAGACCAAAAGGAAGCCCAGACATTGCTCTTTCTTTTGTTTTATTTCATTCAGATCAGATAAGTGATTAATGAACAGCATAAAAAAATGTAAAACAGTATGACGAAAAAATCCCCAACCGACGCCGCCATGCGGCCTACTAAATGCTGTGGTTAGCCCTGTGATCACGCGCGCGCATGTCACAACTTGTTGGCCGTGCTTCCAGTGGTCCTCTACTCTTCATATCACACTCCAACTAATAGCGTGCACTCACGTGCGGGCGTAGATATACACACATGTGCGCGTACTCATTCATTCAAACGCACGCGCTCGCGCACTCATACTCGTGCGAGCAATCATAGTCGCACACACACACAAAACACATACAGAAGTGCACATACACACATGTGCCCATGTTGTGTGCTGTAAGATTACCTCATACATATCTGAACTCGCACTCCTGTCTTCAGCCGTAATTCATATTCCACATCACCCTCCAGCAAATACGTGCAGACGCGCATGCGTGTAAATACAAACACATGTGTACACACTTACACACTAACACATACTCACACTTACACACATGTCGAAATAAACAACTGATTTTAGGTAAATCGCCTCGAAAGTGTTTACAAAGTTATCGTTCATTTTCCATAGTTTCGTTCGATTATATTATGCGCATACAGTCCAAAAGGAAGCCCAGACGTTGCTCTTTCTAATGGTCTTTATTTCATTCAGATTGGATAAAGGGTTAGTGAGCAGCATCAAAAAATGTAAAATGGAGTGGCGATGACGTCATCCCGACACAACGCCGCGACGCCATGCGGCCATTTAAATGCTATGGTTACCCCTGCAATCATGCGCACGCAAGTCTGAACTTGTTCGCCTGCCTTCAGCTGTCCTCTACGCTTCACCTCATACTCTAACAAACACACACACGTGCGGGCGCACGCACATATGTGTATTGTCACAATTGCGCGCGCACACGCATGCACGCACATAAGGGCACACACCTATACGCAAAAGTGCACGTGGGCGTACTCTCACACAAACGAGCTCACACACAAACACAACACACACGCGTGCCTGCATATAATTGCAAATTTAATATGAAGACATGGTAATCAATAGCTAAACAATATTATACAACCTTGACGTTTCAATGCAGTACGTGTTTTGCATGTAGGCCTACTCAAACAGTCATGTACGCCTACTAAAGCAAACTAAAAAACTAAAACTAAAAAAAAAAAGCTTTATTTCATCATAAATCATATTGTATCATTCATGAATTGACATAAGGTGTGACAATCATTATTTGAACCGATATCAACATGTAATTACTTTATCATAAGCCGGAGGAATGGTCGGAATGAGTGTAAAGGCCATTTAACTCAAATGAGCAAAAATGCACATGCACCCCATGTTGCTTATGCCCTTGTTACACCAAGAAATAGTTTGAGATGGAGTCTAACAATCGAAGGGCAGTTTCCTCAGACATGTAACAATATGTCAGGACCAAAAACAAAATTCAAGTACTCGGACCCCCTATGGCCAGGGACGGTCCCTTAAGGACACTGTCTGTTCTGAATTCTTTAATTAATATTTTACATATTTCAAAATATTATACTTGTTTGCTAATCCCTTCCAGCTCACTTGATATATAATGCATCTATCAGGGGGTATGCACATAGATACATTACTCTTGACAGTTATTTGATTAGCTAAAAGAAATCCAAATTACAGTATATTGTAGTATTCTGGGGTATCATAGCAATAAGCATTCCCTAAAGTTCAGGGAAGTTTTATACTTTGTCAATCTTTGAGTCCTCTTGGCTGATTATAGTCAATTGATTTTATTGTTCTTTATTGCCTGATAGGTTAAAGAAGACAAGAATAAAAATGCTGTAGCACGAGAGATCAAAAGGAAGGGAAATAAGTACAAAGCCACACTATACAGACAAATTTCGAGACATAATAATAATGAGGAGTGGTGCAAAGAAATGGAGGGATATTAAACATTAATAGCTCTAAACTTCGAAAGTTCTTTTCTTTATCTGATCTATTTGTCAAGATCAGACAGATCTTGATGGGACTTACAACACCTGATGTCATTTTCTAATTCTTTCACTGACTAGGATTTGTTGTTGTTTGTTAAATAATATAATCTGCTTATCTGCATATAGTTGGGATAGGTCCTTTTCCCCCTCTTTAGGTGGTATGGGTGAGTCGCTTACGAGAAAATGTTATGGAGAAGCTAATCGTATTTTTGCTTGATACACGAGTAATGTCCAAAGTAATATAAATGTAGCTCAATATATATACCAGCTACTTCACCCACTCCTTGATGTAACAGACTTCCCTTATTTTGTGTGAATATATGGGTTTTATCAAATTGTGTACATTTATTGTGTATTTTTGCATATCAGCTGTTGCTATGATAATTTTTGTTTTTCAATTCACTGAGTGTATTAGCGTGGCCAGCAGTTAATGACGAGCACTAGCACCTTGATTTCTCGTCTTCTGCTCACATTCTCAAAGACCAATAACTTGGTTGAGTTCTGTTGCTGTTATATTGATAGTGTTTTAGAAGCCAATTTTGTTAATTCTAAATAATAACTGCTCCAATCTGTAATATTAGTTTTAGAAATTCAAATACATTTATTTTCTTGTAATCCCAAACTTCAAAGAACAAAGATTAAAGCACCATATATTTTTAAAAAGATTAAAATGTGATCATTACCGGAACGTTTCATTTTTAATGCTGTTTAGGCGAAAAGAGACCACTCTGGCACAAATTTTGCATATCTCATATAAGCATTCAGACTCCACATATCTAACATATCTATCTACTCAATATTGCAATAGAACTAGGATGATTTTGTACTGATATTGCCATCTACAGTTGTCCATTACAAAAAGCAAAGAAAAGAAAAAAAGAAAGAAAGAAAAAAGTTTTTATCTGGTTTAGATTAGTAGTCTCTGTGATTTAATGCATTTATTAAACTTTTCAGACAGATATATCTACTTTTATATCCAACAAACAGAACAATGAAACACACCTTTACAGAATAACACCCTTATTGAGAATGATAATTCCGACTGACTTGGTAATCATCGCATTGCAAAGTACACTAATTAAGCTTTCTTTTAATATATTAACATCATTAGATTAAGTGAAAAATAACAGAGATAACAAACTTTGGCAAGTGTCTAAGTGTTGTTTTGTACTATTATTTCTAAACACAATTAATCAATACAGTCCCGTTATTATTACAGCAACAATGAACAAAATTTTATGTATAGATTTGATTGGATCAGGAAACTTACTAAATACATTGTTACTTTTATTCAATCATGATTTAGTATTTGTATTGATTTAACTACAGAATCGTAAACTATACTTGCATAAATGAAACATGGCTTTAATCCCCATAGAAATTTAAGACATTTTATAGTTATTTTCTTGTTGTTGTTTTATTTTGCTGTGCGTAAATCAAGCCAATTTACTCCATAACACATTATGAAGCTGATGCTTACACATTTTATCAACTATGTCATCAAGGAATACAAGTGAAATGCGATGGAAAACAGCATAACAGCGCTAAACAGTAGAAGAATATGGTAATTGTTACAGAGAGTTGTTACAGTCGAAAAAATTGTTTTTTCTGCAGAAAATCCAGAAATCCTTTCAGCGTTGTTTCTTCAGGGAATGAATCATTCAGGAGATTGAGTACCATTTCTCCATCATCGATCTTGATTTGATAGTCCCATTAGCAGGGGAGCGCATGAAGTATATCAGGGAAATTATGGGGTAAAACAGGCTTAATAAGAATAAATATAAAAAAATGCATAAATCTAGCACAAAAAACGCTTAAAATCGGCCAATGAAACTCTACGGATGTAACTGCCATCTTTGAAATTCTACGGGCTGGTGCGCCAGAAATCAAAAACTCTACGGGAACCCAATCCACGTTTCAGCAAAACTCTATGGGAATTCACATGGTCCAACCCCCCCTCCAAAAAAATGTATTGACCAATAAACCAATGTAATATAACAATATAAAATGTCATGACTAGGTGTCTGCCCGAGGGGTGGGTTGATTGGGGGCAAGCCCCCCAACACCCCTCGGGACACATTCTCTCCACCTTGGTATGCACAGCAAGATAGACCTGCATTCACACGGTAAAATAATAAACCAAATACCTTTATTGCTTTGATTTAATCACCTTTTTCATCATTTGGAGCTCTCAATGGGCCCAGATATAAAACTGGGATGGTTACTAAAGTCTAAATATTCTTCAATTCTTCAAAAAAAAAAAAAAAAAAAAAAAAAAAAAAAAAAATGAACACAACACTGGAAACACAACATTTCTCACTGGCGTTCTAGCTCGAAATGAGCGGGCTGGTGAGCTGTCAACCTGTGGCTGGCGCAAGAAAGTGTGAAACTCGATGCACACGATTCTATATGAGGGTATAGATAAATATCAAAATATCCAAATGAAGTATAATAACATTAATAAAAGACTTTAAAGGCATAAATGTGTAACATCAGACACAGATGTTTTGACAAGTGTGTAGTAATACACGAAGTAGTTTGATAAGAAAATGCGTTCATCGGTCAGTCTTTATTTTCACAAGGTAAACAAGCTGATGGACTTAGAATTTGAAAGGCAAGTGCGCATTATATTTTCATCATTCAGCGGTGACTGTAAGGCCTCTGCATCTTATACTATATCCTATCCCACTCTATTCCTCCCGCTATAAGATGGCTGTGTCCATTTAGCTCTATCTACGCACGTCGGTCTCTTCAACCTCTACGAGGAATATTTCCTTGAAAAAATGGTTTAAAAAATCGGAGGCTGGTTAAAACTGGAAATTTGCCCCAAAAACTCACCTCAAAAATGGCAACCATCATTTCAT
>NW_020869095.1:333013-338013 GCF_003789085.1 Penaeus vannamei | reverse complement strand
CACAAATGGAAATCTAACACCACATACCCGGCGATGAGACCATGGTGGGCTTCGTACAGTTTCAGGCTCGACGTCCATCCGCACAGCAACCTCATGACGAAATCGCATGCCGAAGTGTACGAGGCGATCACCGAATTCTCATAGGCACTTAGTCCTATTGATTTCCCATAAGTAGGCGTGTACAGGAGGGCGTTGGGCATGGCGATGTTGACGCACATGACCATCAAGAGGTAGATCAAGTACGAGGGGTTCTTCAGCATGCGGAAGTTCAGTGGCTTCTTCTTCTTCCTCTTCTGGTCCGAGGGTTTGATCTGCTGGGAGGACGAGACCCTCAAGCCGGGCGTATTTTGGCGAGCTTGATCCTTCCAGAACTCAGCTTGGACGAGATTCTGGTGGATCTGGAAGGGCCTCATGAGCGCGCCGAGGATGGCCATGTGGAGCATGATGCCGGCCATGAGGATGAGAGCGCCTTGGAGGCCAAAATACTGGTGCAGCGCCACGACGAGAGGGGAAAAGAGGACGCCACCGAGGGGATTCCCAGCGGCACGGAAGCCATTGGCCAAAGCCCGCTTGTCTTGGAAGTAATCCGTGACCGCCAAGAAACCCGGGGTCTCGCTCATGCACAGCCCCACGCCTGCAACGGAGACACGATTTTCGAAAGGTGAGACATTCGTGTCAGGTTGATAGAATGGAAAAAAAACGGTAGATATGATTTTAATGTCATATTTTTTTGTGTGAAACATCAAATGTACTAGGTGAAGGTGTGTTTTTTCTTTCTTTTCTGAGGCACAGACGCTTTGTGGAGAAATCCAGAGATTAGATTTTTTTTTGTAATTCCACCAGCGTAAGCACTCACTGGGAAATTATGATAGGTGTTTTGAAGCTGTTTTTTTTTTTTACAACTGATTTTTACAACTATACTCAGACAGATTTTTGCGTCCGTAGAGGTTTGTACTCTTAATGCTTTTTAGTTTATTTTGTTTGATTTTATTTAGTTCTGCTTCTTAATAAAAGATTCATATCTTTTGTTAAGTTATTTATTCATTTGTTTTCGTACCTTTCAACCTATCACTTTGGCAACAAATTATCCAACCGTTTAGACAATGCAAACTCCCCCCCCCCAACATTTTAACACCAAAATAGTGCCAAAAAATCCGACAACACCAGACCATACCTACAAGCGCTCCCAGAGTAAAGGCAATATGCACGATGGAAACAGCGGGAACAGCAGCCAGCAGACCAGCTGTCACGGTCAGGGAGCCTATGATGACACACGCACGAGGACCTACCATCACTGTGAAAGCTCCCATCACCGCGGCTGCAATGGAATGGGGTGAGTGATTGCTGTATTATGGGTTATTGTATTTAAGGGTATTGTATTATTAGTCTTATTTTTTTCGTTATTATTTACTCTATTGTGACTTTTTGTATTGCTCGTGTACTTTTGTAATAGGATATAAACATGCAGATATATGAGCTAGTAACCGAATTGTGATTGTTATATCTATAATATTAGAAGCACCTTGAGAACGCATACCTCCGCCAAGGCAATAGGGCCTCTGATTCAATAAAAATATTCACACGAAAAATTACATAAAAAATTCCTGGATCCGGATCACTACTAAAATTCAATGGCGTTTAATTTGTTCTAAGACACACACCATTGATAGAACTTTGATAAAAATTGAATTATCCTGCACAGGAACCGGATCACCACCAAAACTAATGGCATGTAATTTGGGCTAAGACATACCTCTGGTTAAATAAATTAAAAAATATGTTAACTTTTAAAAATATTTTTAAAAATATTCTTACTTTTAGTTACCCTGCTAACTAGCAGTATAAATAAAGGATAATTGTATATTCATTTAACCATACATTTCTCGTTGCGAAATCTGTGGATATAATGCACACCTACCCTGCCTGAATGACAACTATTCAAGCGTCTTACCCTCAAGCCATGTCTGTCTAGCCGCAAAGCCAAGTAATTTAGACATACCATAAAGTCCTCTCATTCTTCCCCAATACCTAGAATTAAGTCATACCTATTTGTAAACATATTAACCCTTGTTCCCTATCCTCCTACCATACCAGAACAAAGGCTTGGACCACCTATCCTTAACACTCACCTAGCAACCCCGGCATCCTACGAGAAGTCCCAGTATCCATCCTGCTGCAGCACCGGAAGCGCCGGGGAAGGACTCCAGGATAAGGATGTACAAAATACCGAAGCTCTTAACGTATCCTGCAACGAGCAGGTTGACTAGGAATACCGCCGAAACCACCACCCAAGCGTATCTGCAATTACGTGTATTTGGGATGCAGGGACTCATAGGCGTGCTATGTTATTAATTCTGAAAAGGGGAATCGGGAACATATTATATATATATATATATATATATAATAATATAATATATATATATATATATATATATATATATAGTGTGCGCGGCGCGCGCGCGCGCGCGCGTGTGTGTGTGTGGTGTGTGTGCGTTGTGTGTGTGTGTGTGTGTGTGTGTGTGTGTGTGTGTGTGTGTGTGTGTGTGTGTGTGTGTGTGTGTGTGTGTGTGCGTGTGTGCGTGTGTGTGTGCGTGTGCGTGCGTGTGTGTGTGTGTGTGTTTAGATAGGCAGGTAAATATATATCTAGCATACATATAGGAGGGGAGGGCTCACGTAGGAACAAAAATAAAAGCAATAAAAGATCACCTCACCACTCACCCTTTATCTTTGCCTGAAGGAGGAACAACTAAAAGATTCATGACTATTGCACGAAAGAAGGTAATTTCCCATCGCCCTTTCCTCTCCTGAAGACGTAAGTGCAATCACGCCCTCCGACATTCCGCGTCAGATGAAAATAAAGGAAGTTCTAGAGACCGCCATTTCTTCCGCGGAAATCTGCTGCTGGAATAACTCGCTGTTGATCGTCTTTTGTTTGGCGATCGTCCTCGATAGATGCGCGCTGCTGTGGTGTTGTTAGATGGCGTTTCGAAACTGTTTGATTTTTGGCGCGTTCATTGTCACCTGTCGGGGTTGAGAAAATTGTGACTATTGTGTTTTGTGTTAAAATAAAGAAGAATTAAGATTATATTAGAAAAAACGGCAAGGAGGATGAAAATTCCCATATATATATGTGAACGAACATTCAGCTTATATATATGAATCACAGTAATTTCGGTTTTATAGATGTGATAAGTACTAAATTTGCTTTTGTTGATTTGATCGAAGTTATAGATAACACGATAAATCCACGATAAAGCATAACACCTTTGACGTATACATGCACAATTTCTCTCTCTTTCTCCTTCTCTCTCTTTCTTTCTCCTTTCTCTCTCTCTCACCTTTTCTCTCCCTTCTCTCATCTCCTTTTTCCCTTCTCTCTCTCTCTTTCTCCCCTTCTCTCTCTGTTTCTTTCCCTTCTTCCTCTTCTCTCCCTATTCTCTCTCTTTCTTCCTTCTCTCTCTCTATCTTTCTCACTTTTCTCTCTCTCTCTCTCTCTCTTTTCCTTCTCTCTCTCTTTCTCCCTTCTCTCTCTCTCTCTCTCTCTCTCTTTCTCCCTTCTCTCTCTCTTATTTCCTTCTCTCTCTCTATCTTTCTCTCTTTTTTCTCTCTCTCTCTCTTTCCCCTTCTCTTTCTCCCTTCTTCTCTCCTCTCTCTCTCTCTCTCTCTCTCTCTCTCTCTCTCTCTCCTTCTCTCTCTTTCTCCCTTCTCTTATTTCCTCTCTCTCTATCTTTCTCTCTTTTCTCTCTCTCTCTCTCTTTCCCTTCTCTTTGTCTTCTCCCTTCTCTCTCTCTCTCTCTCTTTCTCCTCTCTCTTATTTCCTTTCTCTCTATCTTTCTCTCTTTTCTCTCTCTCTCTCTCTTTCCCTTCTCTTTGTCTTTCTCCCTTCTCTCTCTCTCTCTCTCTGAAAAGAATCAGGCATTACGATGGCATCTGATAATTTAAAGTCCGATTTCATTCTGTATCCACATTTTTTCACAAATGCGGCCACTGTTAATTTCACTATCTCTTCTTATCAGTGCTGTGTCTCGCAATAATTAAATCTCCGCGTTTCCTTATCTTATCATAACATTTATTGTTGCTTTTCTTTTACGTTGTTTATTCTCTAATTCTTCTTCATTTTGAGCCCGTTTTTATTACTCTTCTCATCGAAATCTTAATCGAAATCTTAAGTATCATCAATCACTTTTCTCATTTTTCTATTTCTTGATTTTAGCATTACCATCATTATCACAATCAAAACTATCATCATCATCATTATCATAATCAAAACTATCATCATCATCATTATTATCATCATTATCATTATTATCATCATCATCATTATTGCTTTTATTGCCCAATATCATAACTATTGTTGTTTATGATAATCAGTATCAGTACCATAGTCAGTCCCATACCGATTTTAACTAAATTCGAAAAATTCTATGATAAAAAATCAGTTATAGCTTGTAAAAAATTATACGATAATGAATCTATTTTTTTGGTTTTAATTGTTATCATCATTATTATATTCATTATTACTGTGTTTGTCATTCTATCATCAATCATCATTATCATCATCATCACCACACCACGTACCACCACCATTCATTACCATTATCATCACTCTCTCCATATAATCAAAATCTCCCTCTCTATCCCTCTCTCCTCCTCTGCCTCTCAATCTCATTCTCTCTCACTCATATACATCTCTTGTACTTGTTTATCACGCCTGTCATTCTTATTCTGTTATTGACTTCTGTGAACAGTGATTGATTTCTTTGAGGCTTCTTGCTTAGGCTCAACGGGAAGCCATTTCGTCGGTGTTTTATGTAGAACATTGCATGTATGTATGTATATCTATCTTCTATCTATCTATCTATCTATTTATATACATACATACATATATATATGTATATATCTATATCTATATCTATAACATATCTATATCTATGTGTGACTATATATATAAATATATATATATAATATATAATATCTATATATATATTATATATTAAATA
>NW_020869095.1:328482-332913 GCF_003789085.1 Penaeus vannamei | reverse complement strand
TAAAACAATAACACTTCAAGTTCACCAAGTTCAAATTACATCCTTAAAGAGACGCTAAAATTCATGGCAGCAAACTATGTTGTAAAACAATGCAAATTCAAACCATTGTAGGCCAACCTCAAGGTCAAAGACATCTACTTTTAAAACCAACATTTCTTACTCTTTGTAAATCTTTCTTTTATTTTCTTCTTCATTTTTTAAGGGCAACATTCAAATCCCTTGTCTGATGCTTGGTTACAGATATGAAATTCAAGCAGCTTCACTTTGCTAATCCAAAAACATTTTGTGGGTGCCTCCATAATAACTGATTTAATATACTTTATGAAAGATATTCCTTTACTGAGCACATAACTGAGTAATTCTCCATCATTATTAAAAGAAACCATCTCTTAGGCATGAAGATAAGTGTTTAATCAAAATACATCTTATGTCAGAAAAATAAAAAATGCTATTTATCTATAATCAAACCCTTAATCAAGTAACAATACTTACGCAATTCATCTATAATTAAAGCCCTAATCAAGTAACAATACTTATACAATTCATCTCTAATTAAAACCTTAATCAAGTACCAATACTTTACCAATCTTTTGATGAAAAAGAAAAATCTGCAACATCATGACGTATATATTAATTAACCACAAATGTAAAAAAAAAAAAAACACTCCTCACAGGAACTCATCAACAATACTATTCAATGATCTTTGATTAAGCATGAATGGTGGAAGGATGTGTCCCATTAACAATGATTCAAATTGTCATGTGAAATAGTACTAGTACTGTATGTCATTTTCCTATTTTGATTAGTATTTGATTTAAAAAACAACTAGTCATAATCAATAAAACAGATTGTTAAGATAATGTGCTAGCTTAGCTTGATTATTATACCTCATCATCATTATCCTACAATTGTCACTGTTGCTGCTTCTGTCATCATCTTTAACATTACCAACAATATTATTAACAATATCTCCATAATCATAATAATTACTTATAATAACAGTGACTGTATAATTTTTCAATATCTGATATGGATTTCTTTTAAAGTAACAACAACAATAAAACAACCCGGACCTTGTCTTCCAAATCATACATATCTATAAAAACTGTCATGTCAATTAGTATATGGCAATCTAGCTTTTGTGATAAGCATTGTATGGAATTTATATATTCCTTAAATCTAAGACACTTTATCCATGACATTTCAAGCTGATTTTGCGAAGTCTGAGGCTATTTGAAAACCAGTTATCAAATTGTGATGACATGTATATATTTACTGTATTAATTGCGAGAGGGCATTTATTGTGCCTGAATATATGATGAATTTGTCTGTTGGCTTCTTTTCCTTAGCACAGACAGGCAGACAATGAAGTAACTGCAACCTTGTGCAAAAGATATATAACATGTAGGTGAGTGCAATGCAACAAAACCATATATTTAATATTCTTTAATTAACCTAAAATACACACAAATCAACCATTTATTATTAGTGGGAAGGTGGAGCTCTCTGCTGGAAGAATAACCAACATTAAAACATTAACTGTATAATAGAGATAATAGTAATAAATCTTATGTACCACAACAGAAGAAATTGTTTGATTTTATCTGCACTACATAAAAAGGTGTATATTGTTAATTGAAAAGGGAGTAAAAATACGTCATGTTCTGCCTTTCACCTCCTATCAAAACAAAAAATGATAAAGAGATATCCCATTCTATTGCACTGATAATTACGCCTAAAAAAGACAAAAATTAAAAGCCTATATTCTACCTCTCATAACAGGTGACTAGTAATTCCACATATTTTGGAAAGATAAATGAAACTGTAAAATTAAAATCCGCAGCAAATAACTCAAACCCAATTGTCAAATAGGAAATTATAAAATCACAAATCCTTATAACCCTTTACCTGCTGGATGGTTCCACATCGGCTGCATTTTGGGAGGAACGAATTTATCCGCCGTACGGATCATTGCTCGGTAAATCGCAGACATTGTTCCTCTGTGCGGTTTCTAAGAGACAAATGCAATAAACACTCTTGATCTGAATAGTGTGGCGTTCTAAACAAAATGAGTAATGCTGGAAATCGCGACTAAACACCTTACTCTACCGGAGGCTCCACCATTACTGCTGAATGTTTTTCGGTGGTAACCTTAGGAATTGCAAGTTAGTTATCGTTTTTCGTTGTCGAATCATAACGCCGCTAAATCTATTCCTAAAATCTTAAGCAATCTATCATTAGATTTTAGCTTTTCTTAGGTGTTTTCTTGGATAACAGATGTATCATATTATTTGCGTTGTCGGCAAGATATAATTAATTAAAAAAGAAGGATTATCAAACATCTGCCATCCAGTGATAAAAAAATATTGACAGAAAATGTAAACGAAAATTCTATGACTAACTGATATATCTTTAATAATTTGATTAATTATTGGATTTATTACAGTAATTTCTTGATTGTATAATAATAGAGGGAACATAACGTAATCGTCGTAAAGAAAATTCTAAAATGAAATTTGTTTATACATGTTAAGGTAAGAAATGTTAAATAATAATGATTTATGCATCCCATTTACAAATATACAGTAAATCGAAGTACGAACAATATATTAAGAGATTTTTTCAGTTAATGCACACATTTCTCAAAAATGTAAAATAAGATATTACAATGTACAACTGCACTCATATTCTTTCAGTACTTGAATGATCACGAATAAAATGCATGTACATTAAACGTCTTAATATATTTTCGACTAAAGCATATAATCACAGGTTTGTCTGAGCATAGTCCTTGAAGCTCAATAGTAATAAGTGCAACTATAAATACATAACATATAAGTACTGAATTAAAGTCAGAAAAAAGTCACAACATAAGACCCTTCAAAGCTTATATCCAAACCTATGTAAGATTATATACACTATACATTGACTCTAACCTGTATGACAGGCCCCGTGGCGCAATGGTAGCGCGTCTGACTCCAGATCAGAAGGCTGGGTGTTCGAGTCACTCCGGGGTCAGTACTCATAAGGTTTTTAAAATTACTTTGTTCCTATGAAACTTATGTAAACGCAGGAATAACATCAGCTATAACAACGTTAACAATGAAACTATTACCTTACTTAGGAAAGACCACAACTGTAAACACTGATAATCGAGGTGGAACTAGGGTAGATAAAGTGGGGTCACAGGGGCAGGGACACCTCTTCTTCCGTGGTGACGCCTCTGGGTATGGCTAATGAATACTAATAATTGTGGTAGCAATGGTCATGAACATGTAACATGCTTACTCCGTGGCAGCTGGATCGCTTGCTCGCAATTCAGCCACCACGATAAGCATGCAGTTCAAAGAAACCATCTGAGTTAACTAGAAATGGTTAACACAGGCCGGGCCACTCCAGAGAAAAGGCCCGGGCGAAGCATGACTGCAAATCTAACTGAACTTATGGTCATGATAACGATATTGATAACAATATCAATAGTGATAACAAGAATAGTAAAGACAATACTTATAATGAAATAATAAGAATAGAGTTATTACTGCTAAAACTATTATGCTAATGATTATGGTGCTATCTAGAAGTAGAAATAGCAGGGATTATGTCAATAATGATAATGGTGGTGACGCCGAGAATGGCCATATTAGTAATGATGATGAAATTGTTAACCGTGACAATGATAAAGATGACCATAATAGTGGCATTGAAAGTTGATATCGATGTTAATATTGATGATAATAATGGTTATATGATAGCATTAATGATAAAAAATGTTGTATGGTAGTATTGATGATAATATTTGGTTATGTGATAGTATTAATGATAATTATTATATTAATTATCTTAATCATCAAAAAATATTAGGACATTGACAGATATAGTATTCATAACAGCAATAAAAGCTGAATTATAATAATCTTATTTATCATCATCGTCACATTCACTATCATTATTGTCTCACAATTGTCATTAGTTTTCTTATTGTACCATTATTGTGTCATTAGTGACATACTGCTATGTCCATTATTACTATCAAAATCGATATTACTCATACTGTTATAAGTATTACTGATAATACTGTTATCACCATTATTTCCATCGTCTTATTATCATTATCATTATTGTTATCATCATCATTGATTATTGATATCTTCATCATCATTACTACTTCTGCTACTAGCTTTACTGTTAATATCATCATCAATACTCTCACTGATAGAGTTCAACTACTTTCAAGGTCGCTTCCATTTTCAAAACTTCGGCATTGCCACGGGCTCTCTCTCTCTCTCTCTCTCTCTCTCTCTCTCTCTCTCTCTCCCTCGCCCTCTCTCCTCTCCTCTCTCTCCCCCTCCTCCTCTCCCCCCCCCCCCCCTCTCTCTCTCTCCTCTCTCCAGTCCTAGCCAACTTGTATATGGATCCTTGTCACCCTGAGC
>NW_020869095.1:318482-323482 GCF_003789085.1 Penaeus vannamei | reverse complement strand
TGTTCCAAAGGAAATGAAACATATTTATTAGTAAAAGAGATTTCTTTAATCTGGTCACATTTGCGTTGTCCCAAGGTCATGTTATGGACACTGTTTACACTTTGAAAACAACAACTTTATTTCTGAAAAGATAGCTAACAAGAGTGTTGGCTAATACGACTAAAAGTTTTCCAGGGACAATGATGATGTCTTGAATACAAAGGTCAAAAATGGCATATGCAAATGAAAGAGAATAACGGAATGTTCGTATGAAGAGAAAAAAAAACAAAAAAACTACGGAAATGGAAGAAAGACCATCAAATTTACGTCAAAGTAGTACCCGTGGCCGTAAGGAAATAACTAGTTACAAACATAATTATTTTAGGAACAAATTGATATCAACGAATAATTTTATGAATATGAAACGACTTAAACCATTTAGAGGAAGATACTATAACAGGGGTTCCTGTTGCCTTCGAAACTCCCCCTCTCTGTGTCGAAAAACGTTTATTTTTAATATCCCTTTTTACAACGCACACACGAGGTATCTTTAAATTCTGGAGTCTTGTTTGGAGCTCATTTCCCATCTGTATAATTTTCTGCGGTTGGACATTAGTAATTTAAAAGTATAGTATAATGAATATATATATATATATATATATATATATATATATGTATATATATATATATATATATATATATATATATATATATATATATATAATGTGTATATATATATGTATATATGCTACATATATGTGTGTTGTGTGTGTGCGTGTGTGTGTGTGTGTGTGTGTGTGTGTGCGTGTGTGTGTGTGTGTGTGTGTGTGTGTGTGTGTGTGTGTGTGTGTGTGTGTGTGTGTGTGTGTGTTGTGTGTGTGTGTGTGGTGTGGTGTGTATGTGTGTATGTGTGTATGTGTGTATGTGTGTGTGTGTGTGTGTGTGTGTGTGTGTGTGTGTGTGTGTGTGTGTATGAGTGTGTGTGTGCGTGTGTGTGTGTGTGTGTGTGTGTGTGTGTGTCTGTGTGTGTGTGTGTGTGTGTATGTGCGTGCGCGTGCGCGTGCGCGTGCGTGCGTGTGTGTGTGTGTGTGTGTGTGTGTGTGTGTGTGTGTGTGTGTGCGTGTGTGTGTGCGCGCGTGTGATCGTTGAGTTGGCTAATAAAGTTTTCGGTATGTTCTTTTAACAAGTATTATAGGTTAATAAACTACACGTTTAACAAAGCCAAAGTTCCTTCAGCCTTATCTAACACCGGATCCAGAATCTTTTCGCCAGGCCTACGTATATAGTTTTTGAAATCTAATCATATAGTTGCGACACCATTTAAAAACGTTCTCAAACCAGCCTAGACCTGCGTAGCTCGGAATCCAACAGGAATTTAACCCAAATGCGAACGTGGGCTGTGGGAGGGGGATCAGGTACCAGGACCAACGCTCATATCCAGAGAAACTTCGGACAGCTTATTTACCGGGGTCAAATATGTGAGTGTGTGTGTGTGTGTGTGTGTGTGTGTGTGTGTGTGTGTGTGTGTGTGTGTGTGTGTGTGTGTGTGTGTGTGTGTGTGTGTGTGTGTGTGTGTGGTGTGTGTGTGTGTGTGTGTGTGTGTGTGTGTGTGTGTGTGTGTGTGTGTGTGTGTGTGTGTGTGTGTGTGTGCGTGAGAGAGAGAGAGAGAGAGAGAGAGAGAGAGAGAGAGAGAGAGAGAGAGAGAGAGAGAGAGAGAGAGACTACGTTTTTCCTAAACAATATGTCACTCACCTATGATACTGAAGACTAATACCGATATTGTACCCAACGAAGAAAAATATGCATTGACATTGTAACTGTTATTTTATTAATCAAAATGTACAATACGGGCCTTACAAAAATCTATACTTAAATCATCACCTTGTTAAGTTGACACGAATCTTTTGTTCTGTCTCTTCATTCACAGTACGGTGGCTTTCTCTAGCATAATGCTATAGGGATTTGGACATGCTAGATTCTTCCATGCTGCCTTTGGAGTGGGAGTTAAAGTTTGACCCCGGAGTGACTCGAACACCCAGCCTTCTGATCTGGAGTCAGACGCGCTACCATTGCGCCACGAGGCCTGTACGAATTTAAGAAACTGAGCATTATTAATCAAACGCTGTAATGTGAAAACAAATTGTAATCCAAGTGCATACTAGTCCTGTGTTTCAGCCTTTTCTCAAACACTTGATGGCGTGTGAAGTCTGTCTTTCCATTTGAATTGGATTAATATTAATTAATCGTTACGTGTTAATAATATACATTTTGGAATGTTAGTGAATGCTCGTGGTACCTTAATGTTTTCAGGTTATGCATGTATGTGTGTGTGTGTATGGGAAACGCTAGATCAGTAGCAATTCAACGAGGTCATGACGTCAGATTTTGATGACGTCACAAAAGTTGCGATTTTGGAAAAAGCACATAAGGTTCATTTTGGTGATGGCGGCACCCGCGAACTGGCCGGATAGCTCGGTCTGCTGACAAGAATTATGCCAAAAAGTGAATCGACAATTTTATTGGGAAATTGATGGTGATAATTCTTTCACTAGCATCAGTTATAAGAAATTACGAAGTCGCTCCCACCACGAAATTCGTGCACTACCGGACGAGCGGTGAATATGGTCGATCATTTTGGTCTTCAGTTTTCAAAAAGGATGAAAAATAATGATTTTAATGGTTATATTTCCACTGAACAATCATCAAAATAGCCCTGTGGATGAGAAGAGATGTTTATGCATGAATGATTCTCAAGGGGAATTGCTCGAAGTGGGAGTCAAGCCATAGGCCTGTATTTTTTACTCAGCTTGAAGGAATTAAGTACACCTCCTTTTATTAATACCTCCATGCACTCAATGGATGAATGAAAGGTATTTTATTTAATGTGTAGGATAACTAGACCAACAAGACTTTATGGAACTTTAACACTGTTCTACAAAATGTAAACATGAGCATGTGTTATTCTAAAAATAGCCCGGCCTGGTATCCTACACACTAAACAAAATAACATTCATTCATTCATTGAGTGCATGGAGGCATTAATAATAGGAGGTATACTTAATTCCTTCAAGCTGAGTAAAAAAAAATATTAATAATAAATACAGGCCTAGGCTTGACTCCCACTGCGAGCAATTCCCCTTGAGAATCATTCATGCATAAACATCTCATCCACAGGGCTATTTTGATGATTGTTCAGTGAAAATATAACCATTAAAATAATTATTTTTCATCCTTTTTGAAAATTGAAAAGACAAAATGAATATTAAACCGTATGTGCTTTTCCAAAAACAGAATCGCAACTTTTGTGACGACATCAACATCTGACGTCATGATATCCTCGAGTTGCTGCTGATCTGTAATTAAAAGCAAATATAGTAATTAAAAGCAAATATAGATATTATTCTTTAATCTGTTAACAAGACCTTGAGATCTAGCCTTTACCGTGTGTGTATGCGTGTGGATCTAAAATTTTCTTACGTCGTGAATATATAGTAATTAAAAGCAAATATAGATATTATTCTTTAATCTGTTAACAAGACCTTGAAATGGTCACTGACAATTAACTTTTTTTGATAATATTAACTACCTAAACTATTTACAGTTGCTATATTTAGGAGCAACATTTATTATTATCATTTTGTTTCTGCTAAACAGCATACTTTTAAATGTTTTGGATATAAATTTCAAACTTTCTTCAGTTATTGTCATTTTCATATACTTATTGGTGTTGTTGGAGCATTCAGTGTCCGCCTTTGACGTCACCAAGACCATGTAAAATGTTTCAACAACATGGGCGGTCAGATATCCATTAAGGTTTACATGAGCAGTATAAATGAAGATGGAAAATTGTTATAATCAGAGAAACAAAAAAGTGAATTCAGCACACCTTTCATTTTGTTTTGCAAAACGGAACTGAACATGGGTCAAGATGTCTATCAATAATATGTTATTATTCAAAGCCTATACTTTATTTCATTTTGTTGTTTCTAGGTTGTTAAGGGTTTTCTTTAACTTTTGAATATGTTGATTTCCAAATTATTTAAAATACGTGACTCATGACATATTTTAAAATGATCTTATGCTTAAGCATGAAGGTAAAGGTTGAGTATTTTTAGAGTATCTAAGTTAGACAATACACAACTAGTCTGGTCTTATGTTAACCTTCACTCTTCCTATTCTGTAGTTGATAATAAATACCGATCAATATTAGTCATATGCTTAGTCTTATATGAACGGCTAAATACCACGTAACATCAACTGCCCTTGTGTTAAAGCACAACTAGTGATTGTTAATATTCTTCTGGTTGATTCTTTGGTATTCATTCATTCTTCATTCCTCTGGTTTCATTCTTATTCAATGTAATTAACTTATCTTCATTACTGATTAAGTATACTTTCCTAAATTGTATTGTAATCATTTCTTACTTATAAATAAACTTGTTTATCAAAGTCATCTTTTATCAAGTGATTAATCATATTCAATCATGAATTACAATTAATCATTACTCCTCGTCAAGAGATCTGGAAACACGTAAACTCGGTTAATAGTCACAATTTATTATATACATTCGTCGCCTGGGCGTGGGCGAAGTAATCCTCCCAAGACAGCCTAATGTGTGTGTTTGTGTATATATAAAGACAGACGGGGAAGAAGGGGAAGGGGTAGGCAATACGAGCAAGAAACAAGGCTCGACAGCCTAATGTGTGTGTTGTGTATATAAAAAAAAAAAAAAAAAAAAAAATGATAAAATAAATAAATAAATAATATATATATTATATATATATATATATATTATATATATATATATATATATATATATGTTTTTGAATATCTATATCTATCTATCTACCTCTCTATCTATCTATCTGTCTGTCTGTCTGTCTGTCTATCTATCTATTCTATCTATCTATACACACGTTTGTGTCCATTCACACACACATACACCCATAACCTGAAAACTTCCAGGTGCCACGAGCATTCACTAACATTCCAAAACGCATATCATTAACACTTGTGATCG
>NW_020869095.1:305982-308482 GCF_003789085.1 Penaeus vannamei | reverse complement strand
TGAAGGTCATTTCTGGAAAATAGGATGTTTTGCAGAGGAGCACAAGTGACGTCCACGTGAGTTAATGACATTTCGTCCAAAAATAACAGCCTTATTTTACAGCTTTATTTCTTGTTTTCTTGCTAATTCGACAGAATACACACGTCGCCTTAATTCAAGGGCGCAGATGAACTTTGTAGGTAGATTTATGTTAAATTTTGACCCCGGAGTGACTCGAACACCCAGCCTTCTGATCTGGAGTCAGACGCGCTACCATTGCGCCACGAGGCCTGTATATTAGTACATGAATGATAGGAGAACCAATGCAATATATATATATATATATATATATATATATATATATATATATATATATATATATAATATATATGCTAATACACACACACACACATACACATATATATATACATATATATATATACATATATATATTATATATATACATATATACATATATCTATATATATACATATATATATATACATATATCGTGTGTGTGTGTGTGTGTGTGTGTGTGTGTGCACGAGCACGCGCGCGCGCAGACACACACACACACAGGCATTAAAGTTCGTCCTCATTTACCATTACATTACATTTCCCATTACATAATTAACTAATTACCGCAGTTAGTTGTGAAACTTTTTATCCATCATCTCTTTTCACATGTGTACACACGATCCATGAAGTGGGGACGGAGCATAGATTTGAATTTGAAGTTTAGAGGGAGACTTCCAGGGTGGTGGCAGCAATTACATCGCAGTGAATCTTATGTATGGAGTTGGGTGAACATTAATTAAAGGAGGGGTGAACCTTACTCTATAGGGCAGTGGAATTGAATTTTAATTTACAAGGGAGGTTTGTATTTACATAGTTTTAGATACGACTGTTGTTTGGCTTTGATTGGGAAATCTCCGTTATTGGTCTATGTCAGTGTTGTCCAAACATTTTCGCCAATTGTACCCTTTATTACCTTCTTGTACTGTTACGCAACCCCCCTCCCTCCCCGCCCGGCCCACCATGGCTAAACAGTCTGTTTTCTTTAGGATAATGCAAATGATATACTAATTATGAAAAGACTGCATTGCAGGAGTGTTGGTCAATAAATACAAGAACAAAAAAGATGATTTAATAACAAAATGCTTGAAAAATACTTACGCAACTTAATGTGAGATGTGAGGCGTATGTGTTCCTTGTTTGTTCACGTACCCTTGTGATCTCTATTGCGTACACCCAGGGGTACGCGAACCCCATTTTGGACAACACTGGTCTATGTCACTTATGTTGAGTACGAGGGGAGGGAGAGGGGGAAGGGCGGGAGAGGAAGAAAGGGAGGGAAGGGAGGAAGAGAGGGAAGGGAGGGAACGGAGGAAGAGAGAGCGAGAGACAGAGGCGAGTGCAGATTTATAAAAGAATTTAAGGATGGAGGGGCGGGAGGTGGGGGGACGCAACGTGCTAATTACTGTGGGGAGAGAAAGACGCTTCCTGCACATTGCAAGTTGTTTGTGGATTTGAATTTGAATTTGGTGGGGGTAAAAAACGCTAAATGCATCTGCGTGTCTACTGTCTATGTATACATTTATCTGTGTATGTATGCACACATACTAACAGCTTCTTGTTATATCCTGATCAATAATGTTTTAGAATGTTTTCTAAGGATCTTTTAAAACTAAAACACGATATAGAATACATGATTACTTCGTATTATTGCTAAATTAATTACATTCTATTTTCATAAAACGACTGTGATATCAAATGCTCATTGTATTGACATCTTGTGCAAAAGACAGTAAACCAGGGTTGTCACACTCAGATAATTTACCCGAAGTGGCCACACATTTCACATTAGTATACAGTATACGGGCCAGATAATCATAAGTAGATCAAAACCACATCTTTTTAAAAAGTGGTATGATGATGATGAAAACATCCATTGCAAAAATACGGGTTGCGTGTTTGACACCCCTAGTGTAAACAGTATATACAGCTCAGAAAAACGGCATTCAAAATATACAGTCAAAGCCAACGACGTTTTGCTGGACGACAAAAATATCAGGTTCTTAGAGGAATAGGAATCAGAAATAGCAATGCCGCGCTTTCCTATTCATAGGATAGACTTGTTATCTGTTCACAGTCGTAACTTGCAATACCATAAAAGCAGAAGACTTTTGTTATATTGCAGTTCCATTTGGCGTAATAGGCAAAGCTGCTGTGAGTAATTCATATAGAATTTTCGTAAAGATTCCTATTTTCACAGGGTTAGAATCTATGATTAATCGAGTTTTGGCCAAATACACATTATTGTTTAATTAGTATATCATTGTGTATACTCTGAAGATGAAATGTCTATTTATAAATCGCGATCACATAATTTATGATTCAATAATTTTACAGTAAGGGCGATTTTTTATCTTAATTTGCTGATTATACACACCATATGTTTTCCTTTTTCTTATATTTTACCATTTCGATCTGTGAGCCGCCTAATTTACAATAAGTGTGT
>NW_020869095.1:289192-291692 GCF_003789085.1 Penaeus vannamei | reverse complement strand
ATGAACTTTGCCGGTAGATTTATATTAAATTTTGACCCCGGAGTGACTCGAACACCCAGCCTTCTGATCTGGAGTCAGACGCGCTACCATTGCGCCACGAGGCCTATGTAGCAGGGGTGGGTGAATGATAGAAGAAAATATGCTATAGAGCAGCACATTCTCTCTTACTCTCTCTCTCTCTCTCTCTCTTTCTCTTTCTCTTTCTCTTCTCTCTCTCTCTCTCTCTCTCTCTCTCTCTCTCTCTCTCTCTCTCTCTCTCTCTCTCTCTCTCTCTCTCTCTCTTTCTTTCTTCCCCGGAGTGTAGATTTGAATCTGAAGTTTAGAGGAAGACATATATGGTGGTGGCAGCAATTACATCGCACTGTATCGCATGTGTGGAAGGTGAACCTTTATTAAAAGGGGTTGAATCTTAATCTATAGGGACAGGGTAGTTAGAACCCTAATTTACAAGGGAGGTGTACATGGAAAATTTCACATTGTTCTAGATACTATTGTTGTTTGGCTTCGATTCGAGCTTTCTCTAATAAGATTTCTTCTCCACAGGTATGAAAACAATCTGTAGGAATCTCCGTTAGTGATCTATGTCACTTATGTTGAGTACGAGGGAAGGGAGGGAACGGAGGTAGAGAGAGCGAGAGACAGAGGCGAGTGCAGATTTATAAAAGAAATTAAGGATGGAGAGGCGGGCGTGTGGGACGCGACGTGCTAATTAATGTGGGGGGGGGGCTATAACAGGAGAGAAAGACGCTTCCTGAACGTTACAAGTTGTATGTGGATTTGAATTAGAATTTGGTGGGGGTAAAAAAACGCTAAATGCATCAGCGTGTCCTCTGTTTATGTATACATTTATCTGTGTATGTATGCACACACACACACACACTAACAGCTTCTTGCTGTATCGTAATCATAACATACCAAAAGAATGTTTTCGAAGGATTTTTAAAACTAACATACGATTAAAAATGCAAGATTCACATTTTTTTCCTAAAACAAATATGATATCAAATGCGTATTGTATTATGACATCTTGTGCAAAAGACGGTAAACCAGGGCTATCAACACTCAAATAATTTACCCCAAGTGGACACACATTTCACATTAGTATACAGTATACGGGCCAGATAATCATAAGTAGATCAAAACCACGTCTTTTTAAAGTGGTATGATGATGAAAACATCCATTGCAAAAATACGGGCTGTATGTTTGGCACCCCTAGTGTAAACAGTATATACAGCTCTGATAAACGGCATTCAAAATACACAGTCAGAGCCAACGATGTTTTGCTGGACGACAGAGGAAATATCAGGTTTTGGAGGAGTATGAGTCAGATAAATCAATGCCTAGCTTTCGTATTCATGGAATATACTTGTTAACTGTTCACGGCCGAAAGTTGTAATACCATAAAAAAGTTATGGAAGACTTTTTTTTATATATTTCAGTTCCATTTGGCGTCCTTTTTATCAAACCTGCTGTGAGTAATTCCTGTAGAATTTTTCTATTAGATTCATATTTTCACAGGGTTTGAATTTATGATTAATAGAGGTTTGGCCAAATACCCATAATTATTAAATCAATATATCATTTAGTATATACTGAAGATGATATGTGTATGTATATATTGCGATCACATAATTTATGATTCTATCATTTTAGAGCAAGGACGATATTTTTAATCTTATTTTGATTATGATTATAAACACATGTTTTCCTTTTTCTTTCATTTTACCATTTCAAGATGTAAGCCGCCTAGTTTACAACTGTTCGAAATTTAATCTTTTTTTATCTACCTTGGAAGGTGTGATTTATATGGGGCTTGAAAAGATTGTCTTGCAAATAATTCGTAACGAACCCTTCCGGCCTATTTGTGTAGGCCTATAAGTAGGGTATCTTTTCCTATAGATTATGATTCACCCCCTTTTAATTAAGGTTCACTCTCCTCCATACATACGATGCAATGAGATGCAGTCGCTGCCACCACCCAATATGTCTCCCTCTAAACTTCAAATCTACACTCCGTCCCCACTGCATAGAGCATCTGCACACATATGTGAAGAGATAATGGATAAAAAGTTTCAGAACTGCGGTATTTTCCTAATGATATGGGAAATTAAGATGAAATTTTATGTTTGTGTACATACACATACGTGTGTGTGTGTGTGTGTGTGTGTGGAAGGAGGGGGCGGAGGCAGAGTGAAAAAAGAGAGAATGAGACAGAATAAGACAGAGAGAGAGAGAATGTTGCTAGATATAATTGCTTTTATCATGATTAACTAACATGCAGGCCTCGTGGCGCAATGGTAGCGCGTCTGACTCCAGATCAGAAGGCTGGGTGTTCGAGTCACTCCGGGGTCAAAATTTAAAATAAATGCATCTCCAAAAGTCAACTGTGACCCTATATTAAGGCGACATATTTGTATTCTGTCGGATTAGCAAGAACAAAAATAAAGCTGTAAAATCAGGCTCAGCTATTTTTATGCTAAATATCTTTACCTTAAATGG
>NW_020869095.1:271692-274192 GCF_003789085.1 Penaeus vannamei | reverse complement strand
ACCGCAGGTTAACCTAACCACTGCGAAAATTCACACAATATATACCATGGGATTGTAATAGAAAAGCTGACAATCATCTGATTGAGATGAAATGAATAATATTATGATTACATTCCAATACAGGCGTTTATCGTACTGTAAAAATGCATTCACTTGTGATTCCACTATGTCAAAAATTCGAATCATAAGATCTATACTCCGTCCAGTCTTTGAAAAGGAAAAACTGGCAACTCCGAAGCTAAGGTAATGAAAAAATACATATAATTCCAGACCTACGTCAGCCGATTCGAATAAAATAAGAGAATTAGAATTTTAAAATAATAAAAATCCGTATCATCCATAATTCCAGACATACGTAAACATCAGTATTTAAATGTCATCTGATTAGAATAAAAAAGAAGGAAAATCGGAATCATTCAGGACTGAGTTGCCAGTTTTTCTTTTATTCGAAAATTAGACATTACACTCAAAACGACTCTTAACCTGATCTGTCTCAGCGCCGTTATCTTCACCACTTTCCTCCCCTCCGTTATCTTGGTCGTCCTGGTCGTGCTTTCCTTGGTGACTGTGGCTTGGTCGTTTGCGTTGGTCAAGACCGTGATGTTTTAGGTGGCTGAAAAGTTTCGGTGTGTTGGATTTTAGGAGGGTGGTTGACTGAAATGCGGGTGATGGCGATTATGATGGTGGTGGTGGTGGTGGTGGTGGTGGTGGTGGTGGTGGTGGTGGTGGTGGTGGTGGTGGTGGTGTGGTGGTGGTGGTGGTGGTGGTGGTGGTGGTGGTGGTGTGGTGGTGGTGGTGGTGGTGGGTGGTGGTGGTGGTGGTGGTGGTGGTGGTGGTGGTGGTGGTGGTGGTGGGTGGTGGTGGTAGTGGTGGTGGTGGGTGGTGGTGGTGGGTGGTGGTGGGGTGGTGTGGTGGTGGTGGTGGTGGTGGTGGTGGTGGTGGTGTGGTGGTGGTGGTGGTGGTGGTGGTGTGGGTGGTGGTGGTGGTGGTGGTGGTGGTGGTGGGTGGTGGTGGTGGTGGTGGTGGTGGCGATGGGTGGTGGTGGTAGATTACAATAACAATGATAAAAAAACAGTAACAACAGCATATGAACAAACAAACACAATCAAGCACACATAAAGAAACACAAAAAGTCAGTTTGAACAAAGAAACAACCACACAAAAAAACATAAACGTACATTCACAACAACGAAGCATACACATAAACATACAAACAGAAACTCAAACATGGTGTGTCAAACAAAAACACACAAAACTCAAACAAATGGGTGTACACATAACAACACAAAACACACATAAACAAAACATAAAGAATACATAACAAAACAAAACAAGAAACAAACACAAAAAACCAAACAAACACAAACACAAACAAACAAAAACAACAAACAAAACATAAACAAAACAAAAAACACTAACAAAACACAAAACAAACAAAAACAAACACATAAAACTCAAACAAAACATAAACAAACACAAACTCAAACAAAATACAAACAAACAAACACATAAACAAACAAAAACAACAAAAAACATACACAACAAAACATAAACAAACAAAACAACACAAAAACAAACACATAAACAAAGCACGACAAACACATAAACAAACAAAACACAAACTAAACAAAACACAAAACAAACAAAAACAAACACAAAACTCAAACAAAACACATAAACAAACAAACATGCAAAGGATGAACTCACTGTAACAAGTCATTATTATGGTGAGCATTGTGACTCGTATGAGGGTGATGCAGATGGTGAACATGTCGCTCGTGGTTCATAATCGCCACTTCATCCACAACCTGAAAGAAAGAAAGATTGAAATAAATGAATAAAGAAAGAAGAAAGGGAGAGAAGGAAGGGAAGAACAAAAGGAGGAAATGAAGTAAAAAAGAAAGGAGAGAGAGAGAGAGAGAGAGAGAGAGAGAGAGAGAGAGAGAGAGAGAGAGAGAGAGAGAGAGAGAGAGAGAGAGAGAGAGAGAGAGAGAGAGAGAGAAGGATAAAGAAGGGCAGAAGGAAGCAAAGAACGAAAGGAGGGAATTGATTAAGGAAGGAAGGAAGAAGAGAGAGAAAAAGAGAAAATTAAATAAAGAAAGAATTAAGAAGGAAGGAATTACGGTTTAAGCCTGAAAATGAATAACTTGTTCAAACTGTTATTATTTTTGTATCGAAAATTATGTTATTGTCCTTTACATTATTATTCTCATCGCTATCCTTATCATAAATATTAGTATAAATGGAATTATTCCTATCAACATTATTACCATTTCACTGATATCATGAATAATATCATTATCAATATTATTTCCATTATCAATAATATTATAACTAGTGTTATCATTATCAATATCATTATCATTGTTATCATTATCAATATCATCATTGTTATCATTATCAATATCATTATCATTGTTATCATTATCAATATCATTATCATTTGTTATCATTATCAATTATCATTATCATTGTTATCATTATCAATATCATTATCATT
>NW_020869095.1:259192-261692 GCF_003789085.1 Penaeus vannamei | reverse complement strand
TTACTTACAGATCTTAGAATATGAAATTGCAGATCCTCATAAATATTTGTTAGTATTGGTCAAAATGGGGGTAAAATGCCTGTTAATGACTTTTTTTTTTAGATTTCTTACATATCAATTGCGACAACAGTGTCATATGCAATATATAATTTTCATCATGATCTTGATTCCATAAACTCTTTTTCATAAAAGCCTCATTGCCATTAATCAAACCCATACCAAAAGAAATTCAGATAATGCATCAATACATTCTGCAATGAAAAAAATAAACAAAATATAACCCATACTCATTCGGGTCAGTCCAATTAAATTAACCCATTTTTTTATAGATAACTTCAACCCATTCAAACATAAACAATAAGCCCGTGCTAGTACTTACGTGTGAAAGGTCCGACTTCACGCAACGTTATGAGGTAGCGACGCGTGGGATAATATTTTACGCTCCCGCCAACGGCTCCTTGTTTCGCCAAATCACCAATACTCCATTTACGTGAATATATAATTTGCTCCTCTGCTATTAATATTTTCCTCCATATTCTGAGAGATTGGATTGCTTTACATGGGAATAAAACTCAAACATACTGTAATATGATCACATGCATATTGTAATAGCATTATACGCATTATTAGTCGAATAGATAATTACCACAGTGGCATCTCAGGCCGACACATGGTAGTGTTCAGCTCATCACGATGCTCTAGGTCGCTTCCCTGACACGCTGGGGATGAACTGACCGCTGTCCCTATTCGTTTTGTTTTTATTTTATTTGTTTCCGTTTCTTAAACGCTTCCGTATTTTAGGGGGTGTTTACATTTCGTGCGGTCATTTTCTATTTCTTATTCATTACCATATTTCTCCCTTTTTATAAATACATTCAGTATAATAATTTGATTTTGACTTTTCTTCTACAGTCGATTCTGGTAATGGTCTGTTGTTATTCAACTGCTTCACCCTTCCAACAAACAACCCGTACCTTCTCCTCTTTCCATCTGCTTACCTTCCTCATTAATGAATTGAGTAAGATTGTTAGAAATAAGACTGAAGACACATCCAAGCCATTTCATAAACTGGTAAACTGAGAAAAAAAATTTAATCGGCATTATGCAAACATAATTTTCCTTGAGTGAATCTGCGCCGATTCCACTCTAAATCACATTCGAAGGGATCGCACTGCGCAGATCAACCCATCCCCCACAATTAAACAAGCACACCGATGCTGGGTCCCCCTGGCAGCCAGAAGCCCCGGTGTTAGAAGGTCCGGAAGGTCAACAAGCTGCCACTCGGTCGGTGGCGATTCGGACTGGGAGTATTTCCCTCAGTCACCAGACTGCAAGATAGCGTGACGAGCTCCACCCAGAGCACGCGAGGTCAATGCAAATAGGCCTCGAGTGCCCGAAAGCCTAGGTCGACCTTCGTGGTATCTTCAGCTGGGGCATAGGCAACCAGCTGACTTCAAAGCACTGGGCTAGCCGCTGGCGTGCCCAGCACTAATTCCTTGCCCTGAAGGGTCTGCCTCGGGATTCAGTTATGATTCTTGCCGGCATCGAACCCAGCTGAGCTCTATACACCTTGTGTCTTGGCTGCTTAACATTGGATAGGTGTTGCAGTCTGCGCCATGCGTTCCGTTACGATGTCTGAGTTAGTAGATGGATGACCTCGCAGTAGATAGTGTGACGTCAACCGTGATACTATTTATGATGAATTTCTGAGAACAATAATTATGTGATATAAAACAATTTACTACTACACGTGTGCTTGCTCCGAGTTACCTATGTATATATTGAAAATAGGCATTGAGAAACTTGATTTATCAGTCTATATTACTCACCATCTTACATATATACTTACATGAGTATACTATCTAGTTAATATATGAGGTATATATATAAGTATATTATATATAGATATACTATAATATATACATATATATTGAGAATATAATAATATAGTAGGTGAGAAAGCGGTATCAATACATGATCAGATATGATTGTATTATTGATAGAATGGGTAGAAGCATAGTATTGAATTACAATACTATGACCATATACCTAGCAATGTTAACTCAGGCGTAGAATGAATAAGTCTTAATAATCAAATCCTAAAATATATCATACATACTAGTAATAATAGTTATATATTAATAAAAAGTATATAAGGAGATAATAATAGGTAATGAATAAGAAATAATACTGAGAAATGTGACTGCTCGTGGCTGTGACGTGTGGAAAGTGTTGTGTGCTACAACTACCGTGTGTTGTGTGTGTGTGTGCTGTCCTGAATGATGACCGGTAATATGAGACGCAGTTATAAGAATACACGAGTAAACATAATAATAAATAATAATCAGCATATATATATATAGAAATAGGGTAACAGCTGGTCAGTTCATTCACTCTCATATATATATATATTATAGTACGTAGCTAAGGTATAAGTTATAGCGATCCGTGATGTGATTGCTAGTCGGTTGATTGAGTCGTGAGATCAGTGTTGCTGTAC
>NW_020869095.1:251692-254192 GCF_003789085.1 Penaeus vannamei | reverse complement strand
CGGTCACAATTTTCTGTCAGACATAAGATATGACAGTAAAAAAAAATAGCAGACGTGTCACACCACAGAAATTATCAACCATTGCTGCTATTCCTTCACTGTCACACACGTCAGATGTTCCTTACCATGTGACACGAAGTCTGTTTACTCGCGATGGTAATATATCCCGGGCGGGGTGACGGCAGAGTTGGTCCTGAACTTCATCTCAAACTTGTAATTTGGTACCTTGAAAGATCCAGATCGGGAACCACACATTCTGAAATTTCATCTAATTAATTGCTTGTGTAATATTTTTCGAAGAGTTTGTTTCCTTCTAGTCAAACTATGATAAAGCTGTAGTATATGCAAGTATCTTGAGTGTTGCAAGACAAAGAACTCATCACTGTCTTTATCTCATTGATTCAATTCACATAGGCCTCACGCTGACTGAACATACTTTTTCTTCCTGCTGTAAGGAAGGTCAAGCTCCACGAAATCTCTGCAACCTGGTTTTGTCTTCGGTTGCAGTTCGAAGGAATTGAAGATGAACCGCGCCGACGTCGGTGTATTTTGGGACCATGGGACAAAGAGGAGGTGGAAGTGGATTTTCTTACTAGGATTTCTGAAGCAATAATTGTTTATGAGAGGAAGTAATTGACAAGGAGCATGTAGATCGAGGGAGAAAGAGGGAGGAAGGAGGAGAGAGAGAATAAAAAAAAGAGAGACAGAGACATATACAAACAAACAAACAGGCAGAAATATATGAGTACAAAACCCATACACTTACCGCATACACCCTAACGCTGCAAGCAAAGTCATTGGGATAATTCTGTTCACCGAAATTGGGAGGTCCATTCGTAGCCATTCTCGCCTGAGCGCAACTGGCAGACGGCCTGCGCTGCTGTGGTCGTTGCAACAGACGCTGTCGTTGTTGGAGTCGTAGTAGTGTAGTAGTAGTGTGGTAGTGGTAGTAGTGTTGTCGTAGGAGTTGTTGTTGTCGTAGGAGTTGTTGTAGTAGTTGTTGTTGACGTAGGGTTGTTGTTTAGGAGTTGTTGTCGTCATTGTGGGTAGTTGGTCGTTGCTGGAGAAGTTGTAGTAGCCGTAGGGGTGCATCCTGGCTTGGGAATGAAGGTGACGTCGGCTGTCCATCCCGAGTAGAAGTTGGTCCGGGTCTCGAAGCAGAAGAACAGCTCCTGGCCCGCCGCGCCGCCTGGAAGAAGCGCCCCGGCACGATCTCTTCGCCGCAGAACCTGGGGATTCATTATCATCTTTATTGTTGATGTTGCTGGTCATTCTGATTATTCTTGTTGTTGGTGATGATGTTGTTGTTATCATTATTATTATTTCTTTTATCATCAATATTATTGTTATTATCAGTAGCATTATTATGATTATTATTATTACTATATCCTCATATTATTATTAATTATCCTCATATTATTATTACTATTATTATCATTCATTACCATCGTTATTTATTATCATTACCATTATTACAGTTAAGGTGAAGGTGTGTTAGCAAATCTCATCTTTCTCACTGCAGACTGAAATAACAGATAACACTCCCAAGAAATGTCGAATTATTCTAAATCTACTTTGTATTTCCTTCACCTTTCTGAGCAAAGGCGTCGTTGGGATCTGGAAACACGGGCGTCTCAGTCAAGACTAAGGATCTTCGGGTTTTTGCCTGATTGTTGCAGTAAATTTAAGTAATTAATTTCAGGGATACTATGAGACAGACTGATTAATTAGAATTAAATCCTTTGAATACACACACACACCACACACACACACACACACACACACACACACACACACACACACACACACACACATATATATATATATATAATATATATATATATATATATATATATATATATATATATATATATATATATTTATATATATGTCCTCTTTTGTTTGCCATGTGAGCGAGGTTATGCACGTGTGGTACACTGACAGCCTATGCACTCACCCCACTGACCGAAGCCGATGGTGTAAGCCACCCTGAGCCCGTCGTAGTAGCAGCAGGAGGTCCCGTCGCTGCAGGTGACGCGGCCGTACAGCCTGAAGGAACGGAACGTCACTCGCGGAGAGTATCACTCGGGGGCGACGATCTTCTTGGTGCATTTGGTGCCTAAGGGGAAGAAGACCTCTTGGTAAGCCGGGGAAGGAGGGGAAAGTGGGGAGAGGGGAGGCGGGAAGGTAGGGAACAGGGAGCGGGGAGGCGGGAAGCGTGGAGAGGGAGGGAGGTAGGAAGAGGGGAGCGGGGAGGCGGGTAGGCAGCGGGGAGGGGGAGCAGGGGGGGGAGGCGGGAAGGTAGGGAACGGGAGGAAGCAAGGAACAAGGAGCGGGGAGAGGGGAAGACAGGGAACAGGGAGCGGGAAGGCGTGAGAGGGTGAGGGAGGTAGGAAGAGGGGAGGGGAAGACAGGAAAGCGGGGAGCGGGAGGGCGGTGAGGCAGGGAACAGGGAGCGGGGAGGTGGAAAGGGAAGCGGGGAGGTGGGGAAGCAGGGAAC
>NW_020869095.1:244192-246692 GCF_003789085.1 Penaeus vannamei | reverse complement strand
TGGGATGCCGCAAATACCTGCTGCTTTACCACTCTTCAGCTTGGAGATCGCCTCCCCAACTTCAGCTAGGGAGGGTGGGTCCTCGCTAATGGGTGGGTCCGGCAGTGGAATCACGGCACTACCCGCATTCAAGTTAACTGTTGGAGGGTCAACCTGGTACAACTGCTCAAAATACTCAGCCCAACGTTGCCGCACCGTAACAGGATCTAAGACGATCTGGCCACCTACTAAGCGAACTGCAGTCACCTATGAAGAGGGCTTGGAGTTCAGTTTTCTCAGGGCTTGGTATGCAGAACGAAGATCATTTACTAAGAAATGGCCTTCGACCTCCTTGCAAAATCCCGGAAAAGGAGGGAATTCTCGCTGCCGGTATCAACTCCTGAGCCATGGGGGCCGACTATCTCATAGCCAGCTCGATCGCAGCCAGATACCACAATGAAGTCACCCAGAATAATACGAATATCTCGCCAGGGACAACTGTCTGCCACAGATGCAAGTTTGGTGTAGAACATCTCTTTCACGTCGAGTTTACAAACATCGGTAGGAGCGTCCACAGCAATAAGACACATGAAGCCAAAAGACAGCTTCAGCCTCATTACCATTATATGCTCATCGACTGGAGTGACCTCTACCACCGAGGGCTGAAGCCTACTGGAGATAGCTATGCCTACTCCCTGAAGATGGTGACCATCGCTGTGGCCTGACCAGTAATAGGTGTAGCCACCTACACTGCTCAGGTTGCTGCCAGGTCTTCTCACCTCCGAGAGAGCAGCCACCCCAACTCTCAGCCTCCCCAGTTCCCTCGATAGCAGGGGCAACCGATCATCCTGACGCAAAGAGCGGACGTTCCAAGCCCCCACCCTGACTTCCCGTCTGAGGTTAACCCTCGGGCAGTCACTCCGGGTGGACACCACCTCTGCCACCCCCGCCGACGCTGCCCCACATAAAAGGCGGCAGGCTGCGGGACCCAACATCCACCTGTGGGGTTCCCTAGGGCTTTGCCCCACAAGTTTCATATCGGGCTGGCGGCTGCCAGCACGCAGGTGAAACAAGGAGCTCCCATTCCCATCCTGCACCCCAGCAGCCACCCTCCCAGCGGGGCCCGCAGCCCGCCTCTCTCGCTGGGTAGGAGGGACTTTTCCCCTCCCCCCAGCATTACCACTTATTTGAAACACTGCCAGTGGGTTATTCTCTGGGGAGAGAAAGACTGGCAAGGCCCACCTCCCCCGAGCCTCCCATTAACCCCAGGGGGCTTAGGGGCAAAGAGTTAGTAAAGGCCAGGGGCGTGTCCACACGCTGGTGGGCCATGACCCTGTACCTCTGGGGCCTCCTCCTGCTCCGAGATCTCTTACAGTTCAGCCTGGGACCGCAAGACACCAGTTTCCATAGGTGGCCACGAGGAGGCATTGCAGAAGTCTCGATGATGGAGAGGCTATGCACTGGCAGGGGAGACTTATGCAGCGCTGCTCCTTTTTTCGCACAAGGCTAGCCAGCGGTGGCAGCTGCAAGCGAGAAGGCATGCAAGCACTTAACACTATCTAGGCTACCACACCATCGCTTCACACCACCCTTGCATGAAGCCTGCACACACGTCCCCTGGAATGAGTGAGCAAATCCAAGGTCTTCCTATTCATCGCCGGTGAATAATCCGAAGAGACACATTAGTCTTCAACGGACACACTCCTCGGCCATTTCGCGCCAAATTGCACACGTTAAGCATGCCTATTCACAACGAGAGCTGACGCCGAGAGTGAAAGATTTTCCGAGACAGATTGGGGGCATTTAACGTCATATTTTATGGACAGTTTTATGGCGATCAATGGAACGAAACGTAATAGGGCTTCTTATATCGCAAAGCACAAAATCTTTACTATTAATGGGCATTATTTAATCCCAACACACACATTAACGCACATACATATACATACATATATATATATATATAATATATATAGGTATATATATATATATATATATATATATATATATATATATATATATATATATATATATATATATATATATACTAATATATATATATATATATATAATATATATATATATATATATATATATAATATATATATATTATATATATATATATATATATATTATATATATTATATATATAATAATACATACATACATATAATGCACACACACACACACACACACACACACAACACACAACACACACACACACACACACACACACACACACACACACACACACACACACACACAGATATATATATATATATATATAATATATATATATATATATATATATAATATATATATATATATATATATATATATATATATATATATATATATATATATATATATATATATATATATATATATATATGTATATATATATATATATATATATATATATATATATATATATATATATATATATATATATATATATATATATATATATATATATATATATATATATATATATATATATATATATATATATATATATATA
>NW_020869095.1:216692-239192 GCF_003789085.1 Penaeus vannamei | reverse complement strand
TTGTTGCAATCGTTAGTGAATCCGGCCCTTGGGGTAAACAGAAGACAGTTATAGGGGTCTGACTCCATGGCATGTTATTATAAGATGTTCATAGTTCTACTATTCTAAACATGAGCCACTTAAGAAGTAAATCTTCAAACCAGCAGTTATACACTCTTTTTTTTTTTTTTTTTTTTTTTTTTTTTTTTTTTTACATATTCAGGAGTTAAGATATCAATCATTTTTTACAATTATTACAAATGACTTGTGCAGTATTTCATAAAAAAGAAGAGTGAAAAGGACCTCTGAGACTACCTTCAACCTTCTTTTTCTCTGGTGTGGTAACACCTGGAAAGAAAAAGAAATATACTATTAAAATCAGATGAAAGACACATAAAACTAATAAAAGTATATACAAAATATATTTATCTTTCAATTACTGTTATAAAAGTTCAATAAATTATACCCAATGATGTTGCTGTGGCATGACTTACATATAATGCTCACTGTGATTTTAGTTTATCAATTTTGCTATCTACCTAAAATCATCTATTTACCCATTTCCTTGATTTACGGAAAGATTTTAATTTTTTATTCTTGTTTCTATCAGGACTGATTATAACATCATAATGCCCTAATGTCAATAATAATAAATATAATAATAATAATAATAATAACAGAAATGACATTAAGAGCATCAGAAAATATAAAACTGATTCCTGAAAATTCAAGGAATGATATAATTATTTCAATGAGTAAAAATAAGCTGCTTATACATATCAAGCAATTGGGTATGGCATATATCAATTAAATCATTACCATTTTGAGTTGTTGAGCATTACTGTAAAGAATACCATTATGCTCATAAGAGAGCATGAGAGAGAGAGAGAGAGAGAGAGAGAGAGAGAGAGAGAGAGAGAGAGAGAAGAGAGAGAGAGAGAGAGAGACAGAGAGAGAGAGAGAGAGAGAGAGAGAGAAGAGAGAGAGAGAGAGAGAGAGAGAGAGAGAGAGAGAGAGAGAGAGAGAGAGAGAGAGAGAGAGAGAGAGAGAGAGAGAGAGAGAGAGAGAGAGAGAGAGAGAGAGAGAGAGAGAGAGAGAGAGAGAGAGAGAGAGAGAGAGAGAGAGAGAGAGAGAGAGAGAGAAAAGAGAGAAAGAGAAAAAAGAGAAGAAGAAAGAGAGAGAAAGAGAGAGAGAGAGAAGAGAGAGAGAGAGAGAGAGAGAGAGAGAGAGAGAAGAGAGAGAGAGAGAGAGAGAGAGAGAGAGAGAGAGAGAGAGAGAGAGAGAGAGAGAGAGAGAGAGAGAGAGAGAGAGAGAGAGAGAGAGAGAATGAAGAGAGAAAGAGAGAGAAAGAGAGAGAAAAGAGGAGAGAAGAGAGGAGAAAGGAGAGAGGAGAGGAGAGAAAGAGAGAAAGAGAGAGAGAAGAGAGAAAGAGAGAGAAGAGAAGATGAGAGAGGAGAGAGAGGAAGAGAGAGAGAGAGGAGAAGAGGAGAGAAGTGAGAGAGGAGAGATGATGGAGAGAGAGAGAGAGAGAGGAGAGAGAGAGGAGGAAGAAAGGAAGAGTAGTAGAAAAGAGCTGAGAGGAGAGAAGAGGAGAGAAGCAGAAAGAGAAAGGAGAAAGAGAAAGAGAAGAGAGAAGAGAACAGAGCAGAGAGAGAGAGAGATGAGAGAGAGAGAGCAGTTGAGAGAGACGAGATGAGTGTACGAGAGAGAGAGAGAAGGAAGGATGAGAGAGAGGGAGAGAGAGAAGAGAGAGAGAGAGAGAGAGATGAGAGAAGAGATGGAGAGCTAAGATAAAAAGGAAAAAAAAAAGAAGAAAAGAGAGAGATGAGAGAGAGAGAGAGAGGAGAGATGGAGAGAGAGAGAGAGAGGATGAGTGTGAGTATTCGATTGGGGAGATTTAGGGAAAAGGTAGACATGAGTAATGGGTAATAGACGAGTGAGTAGAGGAGTCAGAGTGGTGAGTGATTGGAGGCGGTAAGGCTTGTATGTGCAGATGATGAATAGAGTACGCATGAGATAAGGTGGGTAGAGGCTTGAGGAAGATAGACTTTGTCGGAATGAAAGAGAGAGAGAAGAGAATACGAGAAGGACTGATCAGAAAGAAGAGAGAAAGAGAGATAAGAGAAAGAGAAGAGAAAGAGAAAGGAGAAAGAGAGAATTGGTAATGAAAAGAGAGAAAGAGAAAGAGAAAGGAGAAAGAGAAAGAGAACAGAGGGTCGAGAGAAAGAGAAATGAAGGGAAGAGAGAGAGGAATGAAGAGAGAGAATACTGAAGAAGAGAATATGAGAGAGAATATGAAGAGAGAAATATGAGAGAAGAGTAGAGGAGAGATGAGAGAGAGAGAAGAGATGTAATGAGAGAGAGGGAAGGAGAGGAGGAGAGAGGAAATTGAGAGAAGAGGAGAGAGAGAGAAGAGGAGAGAGAGATGAGAGGAGCAGAGAGAGAGCCGAGAAATGAGGGGAGAGAGAGAAGAGAAGGACTATGATGGAGAGAGAGAGGAGAAGTAATGAGGGAGAGAGAGAGAGAATCGAGTGGAGAGAGAAGAGAGCACATGAGGATCGTGGAACGATTGTCGGAAGAGGAAATGAGGTCGGAAAGAAAGAGAGAATGAAGATAAGAACAGAACAAGAGAGGAGTAAGTAGGAAACAAGAGAAAAAGAGAGAGAGAGAGAGAGAGGAGAGAGAGAGTAGAGAGAGAGAGAGAGAGAGAGAGAGAGAGAGAGAGAGAGAGAGAGAGAGAGGAGAGAGAGAGAGAGAGAGAGAGGAGAGAGAGAGAGAATGAGAGAGAGAGAGAGATATGAGAGAGAAGATGAGAGAATATGAGAGAGAGAGAGAGAATAGAGAGAGAAGAGAGAGAGAATGAGAAGAAGAGAGAGAGAGAGAGAGGAGAGAGAGAGAGAGGAGAGAGAGAGAGAGAGAGAGAGAGAGAGAGAGAGAGAGAGAGAGAGAGAGAGAGAGAGAGAGAGAGAGAGAGAGAGAGAGAGAGAGAGAGAAAATTCCTATTCTAACATTAGTTCATATATTCATAAAATGCTTTGGTGTCTTATGTACCATATATGTGCAACTTCCTTAAACAGTGATGTAAAAGAGATACATACCTTTTTCTTTCTCTCGACCATCTTCATATACAAAGTCTTGCAACTTAGCCGGTGGTTTGCTCTGCCGTCTACTTTTCCTTGCTGGTACCATTTTCTCTGAAAAAATATAAAGAAATTAGAATTCAAATACTAATACTGTATATACATGATCATTTAATTTCTTTTTTTTAACAGGATTTGAGTTGGTGATGAAAACTTACAAACATAATGTAAACATTGAAATCCTCAGTAAATATACTCAACTTCGGAGCAAGGAATAGCAACTCTCCCTTAACATAGGATTATAAATTCATGTACTTTAACATTGTTCCTTTTTATATATTACATGAGAAAAAATACACAAAAATGTGAACTTGCATTAAAGAACAGTAAAAATGACAGGAGTATTGGTGAAAGCCAAACAAAGGTGTTGTAAGAAGTGTGCTGGTATTGTAGGGAAGTCAGCCACAATGACAGCAAATATAAAAGTATCTGTCAGCTTGATGGAAACAATTAAACAAGACACAATCTGGAGGTTATCCAAGACATGCAGTTCAATATTTGACACTGCATGAGGCTAACAGAGGATGACCACTGGGAAGCAAGCTTGTTCCACATACAGAAAATCAAGTAAAACTTAGAAGTCTACAAATTTCTTATTGAGGAAAAAAAAGGATACATAAAAAGCTTGTGTGATAATACCTTATGCTGTCACAGTACATAGCTATATCCTAGGGTTAGATCCAGACATTTCAGTATCGGGGGGGGGGGGGATTTGGAAGCTAGCATCATGCGGGAGAACATATAAATATATTTCTTATCCAAGTTTTTGTCGAGTGCTTAGGTATTCATAGACCTATTCCTAGTGTGGATACCACAAAAATTTGGGGGGGAAAAACAAAAATATTAAAAACATCACCCTGCAAAATATTGGGGGTTGTATAGCCCCCACACCCCTCCTGGATCCACCCCTCTATCCTTCATCTATTTACCTACATAGGATTGCCAGAATGCAACAAGTAATTACTACTGCCTTCATGCTTCGCATTTATGCAAAAGCCAACATAATTCTATCAAGTATATTTTTACAAGATAATAACTTCATCTTCACAGAATATATGTGATGAATTTTTGTTTGTATTTTTCATGGTGTCCAATTGAGAACTACTCTTTCCAATAAGCATGCATTCTCATCCTTCACAGAATAATTTACAAAACATAGTGTCATTCTGTTTCTTATACAAGGTATTCCTGTTTATTTTTCTGAAAAAAAAATCATGATGATTTTCTGGCTAATTGCATATTTTTCAAAATAAATTAAATATGTAAAGAGCATTAGCTTATGCTGGATTTAAAAAATATATATAAGTAGAAACTAAACTTCTTTTCCAGAAGTGACTACTATTTAGAACAATTAAGTATTATCAAAGGTGGTTTGAAGAAAAACACAAATGTATACAATCAAATGATGTGTGCAACCCACCGTGCAAAAAAAAAAAAATAAAAACCTGATAAAAAGAAGTTTAAAAATATACCTGTAATAGAGTAGTCTGAACTCGGGGTAAACAACTCTAGGCTTCCGTTCGTCTAGTGTGAATCCGGTGTATGCGATGAATCCGGGGTCAAGGTTTATATCAAACGTTTTATGAGATTAACATTTTCAATTCACATTGATTTTCTTCCTCTACAGTGCATGAATCCTTCAACCATTCCTCGCTTGTAAAGCTTAATAAGTTATATAAGTTATAGGTTATTGTAATTTCTATTTTTGTCATTCTTATTGTTAGTATTATCAGAATTTCTACTATATCATTATTGTTATCATCATGGCTATCATTATCATTATCATCATCATCAGTAGTAGTAATAGCAGCTGTATTAATACAATCATTATTATTATTTCTTTACCATCATTATTATTATTATCATTATGATTATCATACTTTGTCCATTATCATCATGATATTATTACCATTATTATTATCACTACTGTCATAATCATCTTCATTATCAGTATTATCATCAGTATTATTCTTATTATTGTTCTTATTGTTATCTTTACTATCATTATTATTATTATCATTTTCATTACTACTACTATTATTATCTTAATCGATACTATCATCATCATTATCATTATTATTATCATTACCATTATTATCAACATTATTATTATTATCTTAACCATATTCATCATTATTAGTAGTGGTATTGGCAGTAGTAGTGATAGTAATAGTAGTAGTAGGAGTAGTAGTAGTATTACCATTGTTATTATTCATTATCATTATATTATTATTTATCATTAGTATTATCATTATTATGATTATCATTATTATCATCATTATCATTACTATTATCATCATTGTTATTGCTATTATTATTATTAATGTTATTATTATATAATTATTATATTATTATTATATTATTATTATTATTATTATTATTATTATTATTATTATTATATTATTATTATTATTATTATTATTATTATTATTATTATTATTATTATTATTATTATTATTATATCATTATTATTATCATCATCATTATTATTATCATTGTTATTGTTATTATCATTATTATTATTGCTATTATTGTTATCATTATTATCATTATAATGATAATAATTATTATTATTGTTACTATTAGTAGTAGTAGTAGTAGTATCATTATTATCATCATAATAATGATAATAATAATAATCAATATTATTATTATTATTATTATCATAATCATTATTATCATCATCATTGTTATCATTGTTATTATTATTGCTCTCATCATTATCATTATCATTATCATTTTTATTGCTATCATTTCTATTATCGTTAACATTATTATTAACATTTTTATTATCATTATTATTATTATTATTATTGTTATTATTATTATTATTATTATTATTATTATTATTATTATTATTATTATTATTATTATTATTATTATTATTATTATTAATATTATTATTATTATATTATTATATTATTTTCATTATTATTATTACTATTATTATATCATTATTATCATAATTATCATTATCATTTATATTATCATCATTGTTATCATTATCATTTTCATTATTTTTTGTCATAATTATCATTATCATTTCATTATTGTTTTGTCATAATTATCATTGTCATTGTATATCATTGTTATTACTATTATCATTATTATTATTGTTGTTATCATCATCATCATTATCATCATTATCATTATTATTATTATTATCATTATTATTGTTATTATTGTTATTATTATTATTGTATTATTATTATTATTATATTATTATTATTATTATTATTATTATTATTATTATTATTATTATTATTATTATTATTATATATATTATTATTATTATTATTATTATTATTATTATTATTATTATATTATTTATATTATTATTATTATTATTATTTTATTATTATATTATTATTATTATTATTATTATTATTATTATTATTATTATTATTATTATATATTATTTATTATTATTATATCATCATCATCATCATCATCATCATTATCATTGTTATTATTGATATTACTTTTTTATCATCATCATTATCATTATTTTCTAATTATTATCATTACTATTGATATCTTTATCATTATTATCTTGTTATCATTATCAAATTTATCATGTTATCATTATCAAATTTATCATAATTATTTTTGTCATTAATATTATCATTATCGTTATCATCATTATTATTATCATCATTATTACTATTATCATTATTATCATCATCATTATCACCATTTCATTGTTATTATTATCATTATTATCACTATTATTACTATTATCATTATCATTATCCTCATTACAATAATTCTAATCATCATCATTATTACTATTACTATTATCATTACTATTAGCATTGTTGTCATTATCATTATCATTATTATTATTATTATTATGACTATCCTTATCATTATTATTATTACTGTCATCATTATCATTATTACTGTCATCATTATTATTATTACTGTCATCATTATTGTTATCATCTTTATCATTAATGTTGTTATTATCATTCTCATTATTGTTATCATTATCATTACCATTATCATTATCCTCATTATCATTATTATCACTATTATTATTATTATTATTTATTATTTATATTATTATTATTATTATTATTATTATTATTATTTTATATTATTATTATTATTATTATTAATATTATCATTATCATCATTACTATTATCATTATCATTATCATCGTTATCATTATTATTATTGTTATTTTCATTATCATTGTTATCTTTTTATTATTATCATTACTATTATTATCATTATCATTATCATTATTATCTTTATTATTATTACTATTATTATTGTTATTATTGTTGTTGTAATTTATTACTAAAGTTATTATCATTGTTTTTATCATTATTATCACTGTTGTTATTATTGGTATCATTACTATTATCATCATCATTATTGATATCATTATTATTGTTATTACCATTATTATTGATGTTTATTATTATTTAGTATTATTATTGTTGTTGTTATTATTATAATTATTATTATTGCTGTTGTTGTTGTTGTTGTTGTCATTGTTGTTATCATTACCATTCATTATTTATATTATCTTTACTATTATTATTACTATCATTGTTATCACTATCATTATTTTCATCATTATCATTATTGTTTTTACTATTTTTTACAATAATGGTAATGATAATAATAATAGTAATGATAATTATTTTCATTATAATTATTGTTTTATATTATTTCTATTTTCCATTACTATCATTTTCATTATTATTATGATTATCAATATCATCATCACTACCATTATCATTATTAACATTATTATTATCATTTATCATTATCATTATTACTTCTATTAATATAACAATAATGATGATGATGATAATGATAATTGTTATTATCTACATATATTATCATTATCATCATACTCATTATTATAGCTGTAGTAGCAATAGTGACAGTGCCTTTAATTTTTATCTTTTCAGATATTCAATTCTGTAGTGTCATTTTGACAGTCATTTAACTTTTACTCTATAAAAATTTTCTTGGATCTTTCTCATAAGATCATATATTTCATCGCATAAGTAAATATGTTGTTTGATCATTAGACTGGGAGGATACAGACATACAAGAAATGGAGACACTGTGAATGAGATTATACATTTTTAAAAGAAATAAATCACAAAAATATTCTGAAATACTATCAGAATTATATAAATTCTTGAAGTAACAATGCTGCCATACATTCATACACTCTTCGTGACTCACTTGAGGAAAAAGGGCGCACTTTTGCTAACATTCAGTAAAACCGCTTCATATAATTAAACAAGTGACGGTCATCCGTAAGTTGCCACGGGATGAAAAAGCTTAAACAACCACATGTAAAAATGGACATTTTTAACTCCGTGACCCTTAACTAAAATTTGAATTCGCGACCCGCCTTCCCATCGTTCGCGTAAGATCGCATGCGTGAATTCGCTTTAGGTAGAGACAGCTGATTCTGGCATCACCATCTCCGAGGCCGACTGTCACGTTGTCACAACACACTTTCTGTAGTTCTTTTTTAAAAACAAACCACAATGTTCCGCCGAAAGTTGATGGCCCTCGAGTACATGAACCCCGAAACTTTTAATATTAATGGTGAGGGACGTTTGAAGAAGTCTGTGTTAATTATTATTGGTATAAGAAGTAGTATTTTGTCTTTGGTTTGGGTTGTCGGCTGTTTTGGTAGTTTGGCTGACGTGTTTATTTTCTTTATTTGTTAGTTTTCGAGTAGCTTATCGTATTTTTTTTTGTAATAAGGTTTATTTTGGATTATCCACATGAGAAATGGACAAGAGTACCAAATGATTATCAGCTATTATGTTGACTTTGTGAGTATATTTTAGAGTTTATTTAAGCCACGGCGGAAGAAATTATCTACCCTATATCTATCGTATTTTTCTCTTCATTTGAAGTCTTTTCATAGTATTTACCTTTCATTTTACATCCTCAGATGCTTTAATATTTATTGTGGTATGATTAAGTAAAAGTGCCATAATCCAGCTACTAAATATTGATACTGACTGATTGCATATGGGGTTTGACAGGCCGTCTAATGTAGTTTTAGTTCATTGTCATAACAAGAATGAGGTATGAATGAGTATTAATATCTTGGTTATGATTGTTATTCATTCTCATTCATACTTTTTAAAAATGTTATAGTGAATACTTACCTAACCAACAGGGATATTGCCTTAATTGCACAGGAAGCCATGAAGGGAAATTTTGAGTGAATATTGAAAAAGATTGACAGTAATGATTTATGCTATCATACAAATGAATACTTATGTATGATTTTTAGGGATTTTGAAACTCTATAATTCTTTGTACTATAGGTAATATCAAGGTTTCATGAGAGCTATTAAATCAGAGCGGTGCATCCCAGCAGTAAAGCCAGTAAATCTCAATCACGTATATTCTGGCAAGGTAGAACTCGGACTAGTTCCTTGGTAGATAATGAAGCTTCTAGTAGGTCTACAAGCTCCAAACATGATGGAATTTAGTTAGCCTTTTCCTAATACTGAAGTTGTATAGGCCATGGGAGTCGCAATGAGTGAATCAGCGTAATTCTTTCTAATACGACTGCATCCTATGTATACTAGTTCCTCTTTCTCCTCCAAGCTTGTGAGAATCTAGGGTTCTAGGTTGGGGTTGATAAAGGTATAATGTCATATAATGTGTATTTAAATAAATGATTTGGAGAAATGGAAAACTTGATTTGAAATTCATATTTTAGAAATAGAAATGTGGTAAAGTATCTGTATATCAAAACAAAGAAATTGGAAAAATTAAATACTTCCTCTAGGTATGGTCGTGGAGGAGACATGCCAGCATTTAGAATTCAAACAAATGAACCCCATCCTGATGCACAATTTTTCACAGAGATAGCTATCTGAATCAAAAACTTTTCCAACCCAGGTGGCAGTCATGATAATCTCTGATTTCTGTTGAGTATTTGCAACTAGACCATTATTTTACTTTTTAAAATTTGGTATGATATCTGAACATAGGTTTGCTTAGAATATTGTTGCAAGATAGTGACTTTAAAGAGTTTTGGACCTATTGACAATTCATTGTTGAATAGTAGGCATATGATTTTTAGCCTAAAAATTTATTCTGACTTGTTTAATAATACATTAATATGAAAAAGTAAGTTTCTGTGCATCACTGGGATAAAGTACACTATGATGGGTTTTTTTTTGTATTTTTAGTCATTAATTAAGAATTGCATTATATTCAATTTATTTTTCATGCATTCTTTGCTAATTAGTTGTACCTATCAACAGATGAGAAGAGCTTTCGTGACTTGATTGTTTGGCTGGAGGATCAGAAGATTCGGCATTACAAGATTGAAGACCGTGGTGATCTAAAGGCAATTGACTCCAATGAGTGGCCCACAACATACAAGCGCTATCTAGGTGGACTCAACTGCCCTACAAATCCTAATGATAGACAAGCAGTGGTAGATTGGTTGCTGGGACTGGCTGTACGATTTGAATATGGAGATAATGGTATGCCTATTTTTTAATTCCTCTTTTTTTTTTTTTTCTTCTTCTTTTTCCAAAGTTTATGTTTAGGGCATATATAAATTAGTTTATAAGTGCTTAGAATCAAAAGATTAAAAAAAGATCTCTTATAATAATTGTTGCTATTTAAAAATTGATAAGTTATATAATGATGTATTAATAGAGATAAATAAACAATTGCTATGGCCTTTGTATCTAGACAGTAGCTAAAGTACAGGTAAGTATAATAGTACAATTAGACATTAATCTGATGCAAGTGAAGATTACAAATATATACATACCTTGTTAGCTGCGTTTGGTTAATTATTGTCTTTACATGTTGATGACTCCATAAATACTGAGTCATCAATCAGCCAGTTACTAGTACCATATCTCCCACTTGTTTACACTCTTCTTTGATTTTCGGAAATATTGCTATTAGTAATGTCAATAGCATTTTGATAATTTTCAAGTCTTTAATTATCAAGAAACCAAACATTTATCAAACATCTTTCCTGGAAACTCAAGGAAAGGTGAAATCAGGTGATGTCAAAAAGTTTATTAATTAACTCCTTAGTGGCAGAGCATTAGTGGGGCCATCTATGCATAGAGATATTTCACAAAACAATACATCAGTAAACACTACATATTTCTGGTGGTGTAGCATTAATCCAATGGTATTGGGAGTATATCTATGCATGCCCTATCCACTATCTTTTTATTTTATTGATTTTGTATACTTTGAGATGGCTCCAGAAGTGCTTAGTTACCAATAGCTGTTACCAGGCCTTCTTGGTCTTACCAGTTTACCATTATGGGATTGGATTTGCATCTGCCAGTGACTGGTGTCAATCCTCTCTTTAAGGAGTATTTGGTGTGGGTGTGAGTGCCCACAGGTATGGCTGGGTACTGAAGAACGATGGGGAGAGCCGGGGCGGCTCCCCCGACTGCTAAGGCCAGAGGTAGGCCTGGTGTTGCTTGTTGTGGTCTTGCTCAGTGTGGAGGATCCATGTGCCAATCTCGACCCGAGCATTGGAGCTTAAGTACTGCTGAGCTGTGTCAGCCACCCGGGATCGAGGGGAGCCTGCAGTCCAATGGGCGAGCCGTGAAGTGTCCAGTGTCAACCAATCAGGTCTCGGCATGCATCTTCGAGAAGCTGCTGAATGGTGAGGGTGAGAGGACAGGCTGTGGACCTGAGTGACCCAACCTTGGGGGGAAGTATACCGCGCTGCAGATTGCGGGGGTCTGCTACAGGTGCTCCCCCTCCAGTGGGGGAGCTAAGCGAGCGAGCAATAGCCGTGTTACTCCGGAAGGCTGGGTATTTGTGTCACTCCAGAAAGTCACCAGTATGGCAGTGAATTTGCATCCGCCATTGACTGGTGACTTTCATCTCTTTAAGGAGTAACTGATGTGGGTGTGAGTGCCCACAGGTATGGCTAGGTGCTGGAGATCGGTATCGTGAGCCGGGGTGGTTCCCCTGACGGCTAATGCCTGGGTAGGCCTGGAGTTGCTTGCTGCTGTGTCTTACTCAGTGTGGAGGATCCAAATGCCGATCTCGACCTGGGCGCTGGAGCTTAAGTACTGCTGAGCTGTGTCAGCTACCCGGGAGTGAGGGGAGCCTGTGGTCCAATGGGCGAGCCGTGATATGTCCGGTGTCAACCAGTTAGGTCTCAGCATGCATCTTCGAGAAGCTGCTGAATGGTGAGGGCGAGAGGACCGGATGTGGACCTGAGTGACCCAACCTGGGGGGACGTATGCCGCGCTGCAGGTTGCGGGGGTCTGCTCCACCATGTTCCTTGAATTTTGAGACCAAAAGGTTTTTAATTGTCAATTGGTTTGCTTTATCCTGATGGTAATAGACTGTTTTCCTTGCACAGACTCTATATCATCTCACTAGGTGGTCCATAATGCAATAATAATGATAAGTAACATTTTGTTTTTTATGTCTTTTTTTGTGTGTGTGTGATATTCAGTTTTCTGCTATTCAACCTGCACTGCTGGTCACAGCAGGTAGGAATAGGATCCTGAGCATGGAAACGGTGTCCTCCCTTGAGCTGGCACTCTTCCGGTCATGGCTCATGGACAGTTTATTCCATACTTGTTTATTGATGGAAATAATGCAAAAGCCCCATCCCTAATGCCAACTAAGTCTAGTTATCCTCCAAGAACTTTAAGCACTTGTTGCAAATCATTCTCGTCACCCCAGCCTTCAACCAAATTTTCCCATGACAGCATGTTCACATCACTTGCCCCGCAATCTAAGTTTTTTAACACATGATGGTCATGTCATCTGGATAGTAGGGGTTGATATTTTAATGGTAAAAATGTTCATGATAATGTTAACCAATGCTGCTGTGAATGATATGCACATACATACCATGCCCACAATGAATTTAATTTATTAATTATATTTACATATAGATGGCTCCACAAGTGATTAGTCACCAAAGAGTCAATTAATAATCCTATCTATTCCATCTGTTGACCCTTTGTTCTGATTTTCAGAAACATTTTATTTTATATTGCCATTAGTGCTGTTGATTGATAACACTGTAATGATTTTTACAATATCAATAGTAATAATGATAGCATCATATTAACCCGTTAGATTCGGTTGCGTCACTGAAATCACGGTGCCGAAAACACAGGCAGTGGGTTACGTAAGTAGCCAAATCCCGGGCATGTGGCGCGTAGGCTGGGCGCACACGAACACCCATGAACAGTGACAAGATTGTGCCTCCCCTTTACAAAGCTTTATTACCATTTTCCAATATCCATATTTGTCTTTTGATTTGCTTTATCTAGATGGTAATAGCTTATTTTCATTGCACAGATTCCATATCACAAGAAAAAAAAAAGCGGAACATTTGGTTATGTGTCATATATCTCATTTTTTGTAATTTGCAATTTTCCATAATACAACCTGCACCGCCGGTCACAGCAGCCATGAATAAATATGATGTTCAGCATGGAAATGGCATCCTCCCTGGAGCCGGCACTTTTCCAGTCACTGGATACACACATTACATTCCACATTCATTTATCGATAGAAATAATGTTAAAGCCCCCTTCTAAGCCACAAATGAGTCATATCACACTCCAAGAGGTTTTTGCACTCTTGGTGAGTCTTTTCCATCACCCTGGCTCATGATGGCAAGTTGTGGCCCATCACGCATGTTCACGTCATGATAACAAGTTGACGTCACCCGGGCCATGACCCAGATTTTTCCATGATGGGACTGTAACGTCATCTGGATCGTAGAGGTTAATGACTTGGATCTGGATACTTTATTGCTCACTTGTAACCCAAAATACATTCTGACAGATTTACTCATTATAAACAAACAGGCGTGTGACAAGACTTCATTCCTCCCCTTTGTAGTGTTATTTTCATTTATTCTGCATGAGAGGTTTTAGTTTTTTGCCACTTTCCAGTGACTGTATTTGTCATTTGATTTTCTTTATTCAAATTGTAATAGACTCTTTCTTGCATAGACTCCATGTCTTTCTCTTTAGGTAGTGCACTTTTTATTTTTTTGTAATGCATAATTTTTTGTAATATGCAAGTTTCCATTACCTTGGCCCTTAGCCAAATTTTCCCATGATGGCATGTTAAACATCACCCGCGCTCATGCCAATTTTTTCTGTCATGTAGGAGTTGGCTGTATTAGAAAAAATATCCTGAAAATTCAAGGAAAGGGGAATCAGGTGAGCTCTATTGATTCCTTGGTGGCTGAGCACTTTTATGATGATTTATACATAGAAACATTTCACAAAACAATACTACAGAGAACATCATGTTTTCCCATCAGCACTAGGTTAATAATGTAATTGTATTACAAATGAAGTTTTCTCCTGAAATTTCAAGGAATGTCATTAAACAGGTGTTGTCAAGGAGTCCTAGTAACTGACTCCTTGATGCCTTGAGTGCTTTGAAAGCTATGTGTGTGTAAAAATTGAAAACTTCAGTGGACAGTACATGCAACCAACACCAATGAGTTAAAAGGGGTACTAGCAGTGATTCAGTGGCCAACACTCCTCGGCTATATGTATTCTAGCAAGATATACTAGTGGACCTCCTTGATGATTTCCAATGAAAGAATGAACTAAGTTCCATCTTGCTAAAATGTATGTAGGGGATCTAATGTGGCCTTTGTTGGGAACTATGTCGTCATTTTATATGCTCATATTCTAGGCAGTTATCAAAATAACAATCTTAGTTATGAAAAATATGCACAAGGTGAAAGTAAACCAACAATTGCTTATCAAAGTCTGGGGATCAACAAAACTCCTCCTTGTTGACCTGCTAGATGTTTTATCATCTAATAAAGAATCAAGCACAATCTTGCTAGAAAGTATATGGAGATTTTTTAGTAAAAGTGCAGTCCACATCAATTAGTACAGTTTTATTGCAAAGAATTTTCTCTGGTTTTGTTTCATTTGTTTTACAGATCAAGCATTTTTCTTTATTTTCAGAATGCAACTGTGTCAGAGAAAGCAAAAGTTTTAGAATTCTATGTCTTGACTACCTTGTGTGCAAAATAGAAATTAAAAAAAAAAAAACAGTTTCAAGGATTTTGCAAGAAATTTTTTTTGTTTCAGTTCCGAAATTTTGTATTTGCCTGCAGTTTTTGTTTGATATCTTGTGCGAGGACTGTAGCCATGCATATATTCAAGAACAAGGAATTGTATTAAATCAATATATATGTACTTGGATAAACATCTTTAGGTATTATCATTGCCGTAAATTAAACTTGGTTCACCAACTATAACATTTAGTTGATTAGATACAACCAACTATAACATTTAGTTGATTAGATACAGTGGATGTAAAAAAAAATCATTGACATGTTGGTAACTGAATACCAAATTACAGTCACTTGATATTGACATAGAAATGAGTGACTGATATTGACAGCCATAGAACAATAAAATTAAATGTAGTGTAAGGAGATAAGCTGATAGGCTTTATTATTAGTTGGTATATGATTAATTCTACCAAACAGTTATGGGGAGTCGGGTCAGTTCATTCTGCTGCTTACCCATCAGGGCACTTGGAAGATTTTCTACTATCACATCCTTTTTAGCCCATCAATGCTAGGAGAGCATGTCATATCAAGCGCTTTTAGTTAATTGATTTTGTTGACACAGATGACTCTAAAGTGCTTAGTCACGAAGGAGTCAATTAGTAGACCTACTTGACCTAATCTGATTACCCCATTACTAGAAGTTTTGGAGTTTTTTCACAATGCTTTTGAGATAATTTTTTTGTCAATATTATTACTGATATTATGGTGACTATGGTGTTACTAACAGTGCTAATAGTAGTGAAAGAATAAGATTTCTAAATATTTCCAAAAATCAAGGGAAGATCACTATTAGTAATTGACTCCTTCATTTAGCACGTATGGACCCTGGGTGAAGGAAAAGACTCGCCACGAGTGCACAAACCTCTTGAAGAGCCTAGCTCTAGGGTGACCAACATTTTCCATGCTCAGCATCCTATTCCTGACTGCAGTGACAGGCAGCACAGGATGTATTAGAGAAAATTGAATATTACGAAAAAAATATATATATATACATTATATACATAATAAGATGTTACATACTTACTACCAATAGGAATGATATGGAGTCTGTGCAAGGTAAACAGTCTATTATCGTCTGGATAACGCAATTCAGATTAAACATGGACATTGGAAAATTACCGAAAAAGTTAAAAATGCTTATGCACAAAGCCTTGCACACAAGTGTTTATGTGTGCCTTGCCTACAAACTGAGCACCCAGCAGAGCAGCTGCTCACATAAACCTAATGCCTGTATTTTGGTCCATGTGATTGCAGTGCAGCAACTGGATCCAAGGGGTTAATGCCTACCTTAGCCCATTTACTCACCCTCTCAACCTTCACCACTGCTCTACTTATACTCCTTAACTCACTTACGACAGGCGTCACACATATGTGAAAAATAAACATTGCTGGGCGTTCCGCTGGTGTGATACTGGATCGGAGCTTGTGCTACAATTCCGTCTTGGGCTGCGGCTGGTGCGCAGGGCTGGCCCAGAATCTGCCCACCCGGAAACTATTATTTTCAGCTTCAAAACATACTATTGCTAGTGGGTTAACTGGCAACTTGACCTGAGCTCAAAGGTTTTCCAGTTTGAAAAATTGCTTTGGAAAAAAATAATGTGTTGAAGTCGGCAAATTTCAGTCGAAAATACTTCACAAATTCTTAAAAAAAAAAAAAAAAATCCAGCAACTATTATGAGTCAGGTGATTAGAATAAAGAAGGGACTTGTTAAATCTAATTACTCAAGGGTTGGAAGCGAGTTTGCAGTTTTTCTTTTCCGGAGATTGGAAGGACCTAAGTGTGGAAGGCTGAAAGGTTTGACCTTTACTGAAGTGTATGTTAGGCAAGCACACTAGTGTTAGAACAAGTCATGAAAAGGCATTGCCCCAATTGCTGAAGTTCTTGATGTAAATGTTGGTAGGGGAGTTCTCTTGAGAACAAATACCCTCCTAATACCTTGCTTGTTGTCGTATGGGGGCTTAGGAGACGGAGACTTGAGCCCAATGTAGGACTACTACCCTCACCTCAACAAATTTTGCTTGGTTTTTCTTTTTCACCTTTCCTCTTCCATATTTTCCGCCTCCCCTTCTTTTGTCCTATTCCTAAGGTGAGAGAGCCGTGCTGATAGGATTAAAGGCTGGCTTTATGTCAGTCATGAATGGCCTCTGGGAGCCATGGGCATGGTATTCCCTTGGTTAATTGCCCAGCCCTTACCCCTTATGTGGACCCTATGGGCTAGACTATTTCTTTTCCCCATTTTATTTAGGCTCACCATGGCCTGTAGTGAAGATTTTTTACCCTTAATAGAGGAATTAAGGCTTACGCCTTCTTCAACTAGCCTGTCTCATTTCAATTTTGCTGGTTTTCTGACCCCTGCCCCTCTTTTGACCACGGCTCTGACCACTGATACTGATACCCCCTCCTCGACGTGTACTGACAAGGCAATCCATTCTGAACCACCCACCCAGGTTATTATCCAATCTCTAGAATGCACCCCATCTTCCTCCCGCTCTCATTCTTCTACTGCCTCAACCTCTGCAAACCTTTTGAGTACTCTCTTTGGCCCAGCCAAGTGGGGTCAATTCTTTGTGATTCCCCCCCACAGCCCCCTACTCTGAGAATACCCTCCTCTTTCAACAGTGCCTCAAAAACAAGTAGGCAAAGTTACCTTTCACAATCGCTCTGATTGTTCACGCCTAGTTACAGTTACATCTGAATCCCAAGCTCATGCACTATCTACCCTAACTGACCCTACTGGCAAACCCATTCCTGCCGAACCTCACCCCTCTCTTAATACTTGTACTGGAACTGTTTCTATCCCCCCAAATGCCTGTCCTATTTACAACAAGGACTGGTCAGACTGAAAATTACCTACTTACCTGCCTTGCTGATTATGATGCAGTAGCAGTACAGTGCTGCACTATTCCTCCCAGAGGTCAGTATAAGTCCCATGTCAATATTGCCAAGATTAACTTCTGTAGACATGACCTTCCCCATTAACTTTATATTGGTGGATTGTCCTATCATGTCTGACTATATCAACCCCTTCCTCATCAATGTCAGAAATGTTGGCATTTTGGCCACCCAGCCAAACACTGTTGCTCCACAGCCTGCTACCCTCTATGTTCCCAACATGGTCATGTCCATTCAAATTGCCCTGCAGAGTCACGTACATGTGTCAACTGTGGTGACTCTCATAACGTATTTTATAGGGGCTGCCCTGCTTATCAGCTTAAATGTGTGGTAGCAGTTCTCAGATTCAAACTTTGCCTCACTCTGTGAGGCAAAGTTTGAATCTTCCTCCTGAGGCAAAGAAGCACGACAAGGTTTTTCTCTCTACCTATTCCAAAACAGTCCTTTGCTCTGTACCCCACCCCCACCTCCACAAGATGTTTCTGAATCTCCCCCAGTATCTCTTCCCTCTACCCTGAACCATCCTACTTCTACTCTCCCTATCCCTCAGTCAAAGCCCTTTTCCATTCTAAATCCAGATATTCAATCTCTACCACTTCTCTGATACCTACCCTTCCTCCCCTCACTTTATGCATCATACCAGACAACCTTAACGTCCTACTCCATCTTCATCTTCCATACCCTCTCCTACACCCTCCTTTTCCTCTGCTCCTCGAACATCTATCCCCTCTTCTCCTCCACACAAGAGATCCTTTGTTTCTCAGACCTCCCTGCCCAAATCCCTTCCAGAACCTCTTGACATTCAAAAATTCCTAGACATGACCCAAGAAAATGTTCTGCCCCCTCATCCTCCCTCCAATCCCTCTATTCCTAGTCCCTCTACATTCAAAGTATTTGACAATATCCATCCTCCTCCCCCACAAGTGCCCCCTACCCCTCTTCCTCCTACTCTTCCTCAACAAACCCCATCCTCTCCTTCTCCATGTACACCATTCCCTTTTCGTTCTCCATTATCCTTACCTCCCCTGCCTGGATACTCACATGAATCCCTTCTGTTGCAACAGTGTCCTCCTCCGGATTCCTCCCCTTCTGATGTTCTTCCTGCTACTTCACCTTCTTCTCCAGTCACCTTATCTCATCTCCCAGACTCTGCTCCTTCTCCAACAGCAATCTCTACCCATATTACCCATTGATTATTTCATAATGGCTCTTTTACCAGTTTTTCCTTAAAGCAATGTTACTATAGCTTCCCTACAACAGATACACCCCATTCCATCCAGTTACCCTATACCCTTATCCCTTTCCTTTATTTATGTCTGATTTACATCATTTGCACCCCCTCTTTACCCTTTTCCTCTGAATTTAACATTCTTTATACTAACTGTTAACTCATTTACCCTTTTCACCACAATACTTTACCATACTGGTGTATGACCTTAGATGCCTAGCACAATTATTTGCTTCAAACATTAACCATTAACCATTGAGAACAAACAATTATTTTTTATTTTTTATGAATTTGATGTTTTTGGATTCTATTCATCTGAACTCCTTTTCAGTCGACAAGTTCAAGACTGAGACAGCAGAAAATGTTCGAAATAGGCAGCAGAGTGCCCCCAAAATTGTCAACACAAATCCTCTGGACAGTCTAGACTTCCAAAGTCCAGAATTTAGAGGTAAGAAATGTAATAACCTTTTATAATGTTTTTGAAAGATATTGTATTCCATTTCCAATCCATAAAGATGATAGAGATTATATAATTGGGAAATAAATAAATGAAACAATGACTGTGATAACCAAATAGATGTTCAGCAATTATTTTTCTTTTCTCTCCAACTCCTTTTATCTTTCTTTCCTCCTTTCACATCTAATTACCTTATTTAGGACCTTGCAGTAAGTTTAACCAACAGAAAGTCAAATGATGGCAAAGATGAAGTGTTTATGGTGAAAGGGGAGTGGGTAATATTTATTATAAATAAGTAGATTACTAACTATTTTTATTTGTTTTACTTTGAAAAATTTCAAATTTGCTCTTGTTCACTTTTCTTTTGCTGTTATTTTGTGGCATATATATGCTTGGTATAATGGTGATATTTGCAATGATATTGATGTGAGCTAAGGTGTCTGAATTCTAATCTAATGTTCAAAAGTTCAAGCCTCTCAGGTACTATGATTAGAAACCCAGTTATTCCTAGTACACAGAGGGAATAGCAACCTATAGAACCTGTAGGTTAATGTTATGTTTCACTCAATTAAAATGTCTATTGCAGTAATCCAGTTAATGTAATGTATACATATTTTTTTCTTCAAATATTGAATATTATCTCTATATCAAATTGGTGCTTACAGATTTGGTATATCCAGATTGGAGTACAATGACTAGACCAGGAATAACAGAGAAAGATGGACTAGTAGTAGAAATGCTGAAGGTGGAAAAGATGTTACACAAAATGAATCTGGCCTTCTAAATATATTCATGTGAAAATATGGATGAAAGAGTATATTAAGCTGCATTGTGTTATTTTTTTGTAGATGGAGTTAACCGCCTGGCGAAACAACTGAACATTACTCCGCATCCGAATCATCTTATCACCCTTAAGGCCATAAGTAAGCTCATTAGAACTCGGCTGTCAACAGAAGCACTACAGAATCCAGGAGAGTTTGTTCACCAGGTAAACTATCATATATTTACTTATTGGTATGGCTGTGTGTCTGTGTATTAGTATTTCAATATATATATTTGTATTTATTGAAATTCTCAATGGGAATGGATAGAAGTAGTAAAAAAAAGAAAAGAAAAAATACTTTTTTAAATTAAAGATTTAAAATATATATATATATATGGCAATGCACCCCTGTCGGCATTAGCTCCTTGATGATGATGATGATTGTATATTTATCTATATGAAGATATATATATCTATATCTATCTGTCTGTCTACCTATATATATATATATATATATATATATATATATATATATATATATATATATATATATATATATATAATTATATATATTGTAATTTACCAAAAATTAGTATCATTAGTAAATGAGTTCATAGAATACTCAGACTATGTAAAATTTATTGTAAATTATGTGGAAACTGCAATAACAAAGACTCGTGACCCAAGATAACATAACTACACCTCATCCATCCCCCAGTCTCTCTACTCTCATTCTCTCTACACTCAAAGTGTCTGCCTACATCCATCCATCCCTCCTCCTACTCTGGTCCCCCCTATACTTCTTACTCGTAACACATCCCATTCCCCCCTACTTCATCTGCATCATCCCCCCTTCCTTCCCCATTATTCCCTCTGCTTCCCTCTAGTTACACATGTGGTTCTGTCCCTTAACTGGATTCTGCCACTCATACCATGGCTTCTGTAAGTGTGATCTAATCACCCTTGTTAATCCCTACCTTAGCCCATTTACTCACCCTCTCTACCCTCACCCCTCTTTGCCCCTTTCAGTGCCATCCTATCCTGAACTGCTATGCAACATTTGACTAATCCCCATCTTTACTCTTTTCACTGCTACACCTTTCTATAATGTGTAGCATTTTTATGTTGCATTGTAACCATTAACTTTTATTCCTGTAATTTTAATGAGATTAATATAAAAAAAAATCAGCTATTTACATTCGTTATATAAATGTGGATATGAATTAAATTGAATTTTATCATTGCAGGGCAAACCTTATCCCATCTTTGAGTCAGACCTGGGTTTCGACACAGGTGACAACGTGCTGAACAATGCTGGGAAAGCCTTGAGACTCATGTATATCCATGACCTCCGAGACCTCCAGACCAAAATCAATGAGTGTATAGTTTCAGTGCAGAACATTACTGCAGATCCCAAGACCGACACTAAGCTAGGCAAAGTGGGGCGCTAGTAAGACACACTTTAAAACAGGCCTTTAAAACATTGTGGCAAAGCTAATGGAATGGATAGGTCATGTGTTATTCCAAGCTTGGCTGATGACTGTAAACATTCACTTATTCAGATATGGTTCACAAGGAAGAGTGAGAACCACAACTTGATATAAACATGACTTATTGTGGCTTGACTTTACACAATTGCAGATGTTTGATTAATTCAGAAAACTCCATACCAAAAAAAAAAAAAAAGAAAGAAAAAAAATGTATCCACATAGTAAAATATAAACTTTTCTTATTCTTTGTATGCATTTGTTATTGAAGGTTCATCCTCTTCAATCTGAATAATCTGTTGAATAAAATTTTGTTTTCTTGTTCCTTTAACTTTTTGTAATTATTTTTTTCTGGGTATGTAAAACAAAGTAAAGTCAAACTTTGATAAGCTGCTGTTATTAGTTAACATATGTATACATGTATGTTTCAAGGTTGCAGATACACCCCTCCCCACCCAAAATGTATCCGCATA
>NW_020869095.1:187494-202494 GCF_003789085.1 Penaeus vannamei | reverse complement strand
TAATTTTGGTTGAGGAAAGAGGCTCATCATAGAGCTAACAAATAAATAAATTCAATCAAAATAAATATTTGTTCTGATAAAAAATAGAACATGTGTAAGATTCGGAATTTATGAAATGAAAAATTCCTTCGTGCAACCTGGATTTTTCGCCGCTCGGAAGAACTTACGTGGAACTCTCGTCTGTAAGCAGAACGTCATCGGCTGCTTTCTCCAGCAGATAACGTCACTTTTTAACAGAAGTTCGACGTTTTCCCGTGTACGCCGTCCACCAAAGAGACCAGAGGACTTAATGCCTGGTTTGTGAAACCCGCAAAAGACCAAGAAGGAGAGGATGGGACGCTTAACATGGGTAATGGCGATAGTGGGGCTCTTGGCCGCCGCCGCCGATGGAATAATGTTCCATTTGCAGCCCAACACACAAAAATGCCTCCGGGAAGAAATTCATAAGGATGTCCTCGTCTCTGGAGAATACGAAATCCAGGAGACACCTGGGCAGAAAGTCGATATTCAGGTAAGTTATGCTGACAGGTGGGTGGTGGGGGAAGGGAAACAGATTGTGGGGTTCGACTCATTTTTTCCCTCACACTTTCCTTTCCGCCTATCGGTTTCTTTTGCTAAGTCCTATTTTCGCAGTGGGAAATGAGATATACTTATCATCTAAATGGAAATGTAAGTTTGTTTGGGAGATGTATTGGGATTTTAATTTTGACTGAATTTTTCTGTACCCCAAGCTACTATAAGATTTGACAACAAATAGAGAGGAGGAATTTTTTTAGTAATGTTAAAGTGCATGACAGCCACTGATTTCACATTCAAGATGCATGTGTTCCTGCATTTTTTATGTCTCTTTTTACATAAATAAACCATTAGTTTCCATATTGGCTTTTGGGGGTATGAAATGCGCTTTAACATTTTGGTTAAAATTTAGGTATATGTCAACAAGAGCGATGCACCTGCATATCATGCAAACTCAAAAATCATAACCTAACCTTTCCTACTTTTTATTTATTCCCTAGGTGGGGGCGCAAGACCCCTGTACCCTCCTTGGTAATTGTTACCAGGAGCAACTTACCATCCAGAAACAATAATTGTTACTGATAGCAACAGCCCCTCCCAGTGGCGAAATAAAAAAAAAGATTGATGTTTTTCTGCAGGAGTTCCAATTATTTCATTGAATCATGGCCTTCTTTCTTCTGTGAATGAAACGTTGAGGAGATCAAGTACCATTTCTCCATCGACGATCTTGATTTGATAGTCCTGATAGCAGGGGAGGGCATGAAGTATATCAGGGAAATTACGGGGTAAAACAGGCTTAAATAAGAGGATTTGAGAACAAAAATATGTAAAACTAGTACAAAAAAATTTTTAGATCAGCCAGTGAAACTGTACGGACATACCCGCCATCTTTGAAATTCTACACCCAGACACCTTAAAATTCAAAAACTTTACAGGAACCCAACCCACCTTTCAGCAAAATCTACGGGAATTCACACGTTCCAAACCCCCCAAAAAACATACTGACCAATAATGCAGTCCAATCTAATCATTTAAGTCGCCGTCACTAGGCATGCCCACTGCCCGAAGGTAGGGTTGATAGGTGGCTCTGCCCCCCAACATTTTCTTTACCTCAAGAAAATGTACAGCAAGATGTGTTCACACTGTAAAATAATAAATCATGAAATGACTAGCTCCGAAGTGTCAAACCTGGTGGTTGGCGAATGAAAGTGTGCAATGCATGATGCGCAGATTATTCTAAATAAGTTTATAGATAAATTTTAAAACAAGTAAATGAAGTATGATAACATTAATAAAAGACTTTAAAAGCATAAATGTGTAACAGCAGACAGTGATAATTAACCAACTATCTTTTGAAAAGCGCATAGTGACACATGAACTACTGACATCGCAGTACTGAGTTAAGCAGTCAGTGTTATTCCTGGCGTAGTAAACAAGATGTTATGCAAGGTATATTTCTTCATTTAGCAGTGACTGAGGCCGATGCAGCTTAAACTATGTTGTATCCTATTCTTTTTCTTCTGCTCTATAAGATGGTGTCGTCCATTTCCCTCTATCTATGTGCATTGCTATAAGTAACTTTTACCCGAGAAACTAACTCCCAAAATAATGGTATCATGTGAACCCAAACACCCAACCCAACCTTTCCTACCTTCTCTTTATTTCCTAGACAGAGGTCAAGTCCTCTTGTATCCCCCTTTTATTTGTACTTCATGCCAACCTATAGAAAGTGGCCATTAAGAACTCTGGCTGTGTGAGGATGTTGTGGATTCAGTCTCTGAGGGGTGATATGCAGGAGACATTTTCATCATTTACTTGTAAATATGAGGCTGCTGCAGCTTAAGATATATTATTGCTTATTCTATTTGTTATGCTCTATAAGATGGCGTTGTCTATTTCCCTCATCTCCGCATGTTGCTCTCGGTAACCTATACCTCCCCCTTTATTAGCACTTTGTGCCAACTGACACAAAATTTTGTTATATAAAATATTTGTGACTCATACTTCAGTATGGAGGGTACGGACAAGCTGTAGCGAGGAAAGATTATAAAAAAACGGACTTATAGAAAACATAACATTGAGAACACTCTTCAACATTCAAAGTTGTCATGCCCACTGCCAGAGGCTAAGATAGGTAATTGATTACAGTATGCACGGGAAACTCAGAAGCACAGAGGGGGCATTCACTGTGGGCAGCACTTTCCGCCCATTTGTGCCTCTACAAGATTATCATCTTCAATTTGCCCCAGCTTAGTGCATCCATAGAGTATGCCCTCATACCCTCTACTGATTGCATATTTCCCTAGCCTGTGGCTGTGCCTCTCCTAAGTCAGTATAGTCCTTTAGTATACTAACTTATTTTACAATTTGATAATCTAAAATAATTGATTTAGATAGCACTTACCCATCTGCATAGCACACCTTGTGGACAGTGATTGTGGCTATACACAAGTTTTTACTGTTTAAAAAGCCAGTTAATATCCATCTCATATAATCTGGTTTGATAGAACTTGACTGGTACCTTATTTGATAACAACTCGCTAGGATGCCACATAAGTATATATACCTTGGCAAAATCAGTACAGCCTTGTGCAAAATTTTGTGTTACATTTGCACCTGAATTATTTGGCAAGAAACTCCTTACATAGATGTTGATGTAAGGCTCATTTTCTTGGTTCTTGTCTAATCTAGATATAATTCTTGCCAAAAGGTGGGTCTTTTTTCATACAGTCATACATCTCTTATAACAAGTAAATCAATGAAAAGTTTATCTCTTTTGGGCAAATATTGGAACAGCTCCTATCATGTACCATTTATATAAGAGAAATTTTCTTTATTTTCAGTAGTAATTGAAATTTCATTAATTATGACATGCAAAAAAGAATTCAGTTCATGAAAATTGTAATATTTATAATTTAAAGATGCTTAAATATATCTTGTGTTAAATTATACCACTCACTATGTAGTGTTATCCTATTATTACATGGCTATCTGACCCTCATCCCTGGACAACAACTTATTAAATTATTCATAATGGTTTGTTTGGCAAATTTGTTTCCAATCTGAGTGCAAGTTAAAAGAAGTAGATGATTTTTTATATTGAATTTTTAATAGAAAGTTTTTCTTTCTCTTCATTGTCAAGTTTCATTTTTTTTTTTTTTTTTTAAGGGTATCAGTGGTTTCCAAAATCCTTGTGATTTTGTCATTGTTAGATGTTCTTATCATTTGGTATAAATGCCTCCAACCTGCAGGGCATCCAAAATAGCATGTGGTTATTTGTGATGTTCCTTTTGATAAGGAAAGAACTTCTTGAATTTACCTTAATTGACCAGTTTTCTGTTATTAATATTTGGAAATGCTGTAAAGCAAAAATGTTTTTCACAACTTCATAAATCTTTTATATGTAAACAATATTATTAAACTAAAATCACATTAGATATAGAAGTGTTTATATGTCATTGCACAGTGTCGACTGCAGTGTCACTCATCGCTGCAGTCTGTTACTTTCTGGATATTGTTATTTACACATAAACAGATAGATATATTGTGTGAATTTTTAGATCAAGAAAATTTTATATGAAAAATGTTTTAGAGAAACATTTGAACAGTTTGGTCAGTGCTTACGTCAGTTTGATATTAAACCAATATCTCTTTACTTCTAGGTCACAGACTCTAAGGGTCATCACCTATACATAAAGGAAGAAGCTGACAGTGGGAAGTTTATCTTCAACACAGAAGACTATGATGTGTACGATGTGTGCTTCATCTCAAGAGTTCCTGCAAGTAAGGACAAATTTACCCTTGAGTTTTGAAAATGTCTGATTACTATTACCTTCCTGCATGTTCAGTAGTAAATCATAAGTTATTTACAAGTCCTAGCACTGTATGTGTATGACTGTACATGTGTGACTGAGTGAGTAAGTGCAACGATATGAATGAATGTTTGAGAGTTTGAGTGAGTGAGTGTATAAGTGTGCATGAGTGAGTGTGAGTGTTTGTAGTTGTATATGTGAGAGATTGATAGGTAGATAGTGTGTGTTTACATATGCATGTGTAAGAGTGAAGAGAGAGTATCTATGCACAAGTGCATTTGTGCATGTGCGACTGTTACTTATATATTTGCAAAGACAAATAGAAAATATAGGCATTTGTATATAAAGTAAATAAATTTTTTTAAAGTATTTTTAATTCTGTTATTTATTGATGAGTGTTCTGTATCTTCTTACAGCTCAGAGAGGAATCCAGCAGGAAGTTACTCTCAACACTAAACATGGTGTGGAAGCCAAGACCTATGAAGCGGTGAGTTTCACCTTATCTCTTTGGGAAATACTACCTGATATACAAATGGGGCTGGTATCTGGATATAGAATTTGGTTTTGGCCGTTTTGTTCTTTCTTTGTTCTTATTTATATATTTTACTTAATTATTTTTAGTCACCTGTTTTAATTCCTTTTAATTTATTTTGTACAGAGAAACTTTATGAAACTGCATTCATGAATGCTTAAGCACCTAGAGTTTAATGTATATATTGTAGAACAAAACATAAAATACACATTTTTTTTTGTGACTGTGCAAGCTTCAAGATCTAAGGGTGCCAGTATATATGCAGAAATTGTTTGTTGCAGTCATTATTTATGATAGATAAATGATAAGTTGAACAGCAGTTCACTTTTTTATGAATGCTGTTAAGAAAAATATTAATGATGAAATTGAGTACTCTTTATATAATATATCCAAGCTACAGTGACTTAATAATTGATTTATTTCCCTCTTCTCTTTCTCTTTTTTTCTTCCTGTTGACCTAATCTACAGCAGAGGGTTGTAAGTCAAGTCTTACTCATGGCCAGTAAAGAGTGCCTTGTTATGCTAACACCATTAGCACTTGAAATATAACTTTTTTTTAAAGTGAGCTTGATTTTGGAAAGGCTCTGAAGCTATCCATTGTTGAACTCGATTTGTTCAGTCAAGGTGACTTCAGGACCAAGAACAAAATCAGGCACTCTGATAACAAACACTTCTCTAGAAATCTTGTAGTAAAAGTGTGCGAAAAGGGAGTTGTCACCCTACTAAATTTTAAATGCCCAAAAGTGGTTATGCAGAATGTTTTTGTGGGTGGTTTGATTTAACAAGGGGAGAATAAAATTAATAAACTTCATTTTACTTATATACATATATACATATATATATTTATATGCCTGTGGGAACCATGTGCGTGCCTGTGCACCCCTGTGTGTACTGTGTGCCTGTGCGTACCTGTGTATGCATGCATGTGCATGCACCGCAAATATAATATATAATATATATATATATATATAATATATATAATATATATATATAATATATAACATATAATTATAATAATATATATATAATATATTAAATATATACATATATAATATTATATACACATATATATACATATATATATGTAATATATTATATACACATACATATATACATATATAAATATATATACACACACATAATATACATATATTATATTACAATTATTATACTAATATATATATATAATATATATTAATATATTATATTAATACATATTATATACATATAGTAATAATATATATAGTAACAAATATAGGTACATACATATATATGTATATACACACACATATATATAGTAATACATACATATATATCTATACATATTTTAATATATATAAGTGATTGTACAATATCATATTATTTACATATGAGTAGTGAATTACATTATACGTGAGAGAGGTAGCATGTTTGAATATACCTATAGCCCTAGTCACCAGGTCACGACAACACCATATATTAGATAAATATAATGAACTGCAATAAGTATAACATGCTATATATTACATATGCATACCTATGGATATAGCATAATATGTAATATGTATATAATCATACCATACATAATTGAGCATACATAACATATGATTATTACAGTACATACATACATACAATACATATTATATATATCATACATATACATTATGATATCATAACAGTTATGACATAGTATATACATAGATTATAGTATACATATATAATATACATATTATATTATACATATATATATATATAATACTCATACATTACATTATATGGTAGTATATAAGTAATTCATATCATATTAACATCATTATTTACATATAGGTATTATCAGTATATTAGCATACTATATGAGTTCATATTACATACATATATATTATGATACATATATACATATAGTATATACATATACTAACATATTACTATCTTGCATATATATAGGTATCATAATACAGTATTATATATATATATATGATATTATATTAGTAAATATATATATAAAATATATATATATATATAATATTACGTATTATGTATACTATATGTATAGTATAATATATATATTATATATACCCTATACTATTTATACGTATATATAATAATGTACTGTATGTGTGTGTTGTATATATATATGTGTTATATCTATGTATATATATATTATATCATTATGTAATATATATGTAGATATATGTATATATATTTAAATTGTATATAATGTATATATTGTTATAGTACGTATATATATCATATATATCATAATTATAATATATATATATTAATTGTACTAGATAATATTTATATATATAACTATATTATATATATATATATATATGATATATTATATATATGTTAAATGGAAGTATACTATGTATATATATTATATATATTAAGATAATATGTATATCGTATACTATATACTGTAATAGTATACATAATATACATATATAATTATGTTATATACAATAATATAAAATATACAATATACATATATTGACTATAGTATATATATATGTATAATATGTTATATATATATGTGATGATATATATAGTATATGGTAGTGTTAGTAGAATAGTACTATGTATATATACTAATGTAACGTATATATATATATATATATATAATATATATGTATATAAGTATGTATAATATTATAGTTATAAGTGCTAAAGGTAGTCATATATATATGTAGTATGATAGTATTATATATGTAGAGATAAATATGTATATAATGATTAATGTATAATGTAATAGTATATTATATATGTATAGTATGATTTAAAATATATAAATTAATGATATGTATATATATATATAATCATGTACTATAGTACAGTGTATAGTATGGTATATATATGTATATAATATATAGATGTATAATCTATATACTATCTTATACTATATATCTTTAATATATGTGTGTTGTATGATATTATATAATAGTATAGTAGTGTATTATATGTATATTAATTTATGTATAATATAGTTAAATTATATATATAGTTAGTATAGTATATTATATAGTAGTGATATAATTATATATGTTATTGTGTGTGTGTTGGTGTTGGTGTATGTGTGTGTGTGTATAATATATGTAATATATGTAGTACTATGTGTATAATATATATATTATTTAATATTCTTATAATACAGATATATCATAATACATTATAGTATATCATCGTATACATATATTATAATTCCACCATATATTATCATATATACTAATACATTATTAATCATAGTATAGTACATATATGAACATATATATACAGTAGATATACATATGATATATACATAATAATACATATAAAAATAGTATTATATAAGTACACTACAATCATACACATAAAAACATTATATAACAGACAGATATACCATATTACACTATATATATACTATATATACTAATATATACATATATATCATATATATATACATATATTATATACATATATATAGCATGATATAAAACATATATACATATATATATCGATATATATATATATATCATAATATTATATTATATACATATATATATAAGTGTATTGTATAGCATATAGAATGGTATAGTTTATATATGGTATATAATGGTATATATATATATGTATATATAGTAGTGTAGTATATGTATAGTATATGTATGATCATATTCATAGTATATATATATAATATATATATCTACATATTGTAATAGATATATGTCTGTATATATATGTCTTATATATGTCTGATATAGGTGTATGTAGACGTATGTAATAATAGTAATCTATTATTATATAGTCATAATATATATGATAATGTTTAGTATATTAGTAATATGTATAATATATAAAGTATATATATATATTGTATATAATAGTGTATATTATGTATGTAGTGTATATGTATTTATATATACTATATTATAGTATACTGTATGATAGTGTATATATACATATATTATGTATGTATGTTATGGTGTATATTATGACTAGTATGTATATATTATGTATGATGTGGCATGTATATATACCTAGTATAGATATATATATAGTATATATTAGATATATATGATATGTATATAGTATTGGTGTGGTATATATATATAGTAACATATAGAGGATTATATAATATATTATATATATTTATATATTATACATATATATATATAGCATATACATATATACAACATACATATATAATGTATATATATATATGTAATAGTGTATATAAATGTATATATACTATAACTATATACTATATACTATAGCTATAATATACCATATGTATATGGTATATGTTAGTAGCGTATAATGCATGTGTGTATACTATATTATACATATATAAATCAACATATATAATATACTATTTATATATCATAATATAATATATACATATATATTATATATATGTATATATGTATGCTAAATGTATGTATGTATGTAATGTGTGTATATACTATATATATATATATATACTAGTATAATATAATATATAATAATATTATATATATTAATCTGTGGTGTGTGTGTGTATGTGGTATGTGTGTGTGGTGTGTGTGTGTGTGTGTGTGTGGTGTGTGTGTGTGGTGTGTGTGTGTGTGTAGTGTTGTGTGTGTGTGTGGTGTGTGTGTGTGTGTCTCTATACTCATATTATATAGTATATTATTACTATATATATATATAATTATATATACTAACATACATATATATAGCATATGTATACTATATATTATATGTATAACTATATAATATAGTATATACATAATAAAGGACATATATGCTATACATAACTATATACTATATTATACATTAGATCTTACATACAATAGTATAATAGTATACATACAATATATCATAGTATACATACATATATATATACAGTACATATATATTATAACATACATACATATAGTATAATATAATATATATACTGTAGATGATATATATAACGATATATAGTACATACAGTATATATGTATCTATAGTATGATATACTATCGTATATAATGTATTATATATGTATGATACTATATCTGTATTGTATATATATATATATATTTAGTATATATATATATATTATATATATGTATATGTATATAATTAGTACGTATATATATGTATATAGTGTATATATAATTTCGTATGTTACTATTATATGTATATATATACTATGTGTGATATATGTAGTATTATATCTATCGTATAGATATATGTTGTATCATATAAGGTGTTATATATATATATAGTGTATATATACTACATATATATGTATATATAATGTATATATATTATATTAGTACTGATATAATATATATAAATATGTATAAGTATTATGTGATATATAATATATCTAATTTATATATATATCTATTATATTATATGTTATGTATATTATTATAGTATATATGTATTAATATATGTGTACGGTATATATACTACTTTAATATATAATATATCATACTATATATATATATATAATATTATATATGAGTTATTCGTATATATTGTATATGTAAATAGTATAATGTATAGTATTATATATATATATTAATTTATAAATATATGTATAATATATATGTTATCATTATATAATAAATATATATAATATATCATATATATATAACATATGTGTGTTGTGTATATACATATGTGGTATATATATATAGATATATAAATATATATATATATAATACTATGATAGTATGTATATATATGTATAATACTATCTATAGATAAAATGTTATATAATATAGTATATGATAAATGTATATATAATATATATACATATGTATATATACACGTAGCATATATATATATCTATATATTCTATATGATAATACTATATAACTATCTATATAGTATATAATACATATATAATACATATATACATATATCTATGATAAATGTATATATATAATAGTATATGTATAGAGTTATAGTAAGTACTAATAACTAATAATAAGTATATAAATGGTATAAATAATAAATGGTATATATATATACTATTAAATATATAATATATGAATATAATTGTTATAATATATATTAGATATTTATATGATATAATAGTATAAATAAGGTATAAAGTATACTAATGTATATGTATAATATATATATATGTAATATATATATGTATATATATATTATATATAAGTAATAATATAAAAGTATATAATTATAACAAATATAATTAATAAAATAATATATAACATAAATGTATAGTAATATAGAGTATAAAATAAAATATATAATAATAGTATAATAATAAAGTATAATTTAATGAGGTAATAATATATATTAATAATAAGATAGATATACTATAAATATATATATTAACTAATAATTATATAATATAATAGTAAATATATAAATATAAAATGATATAAAAAAATATATACCCGCCCACCCCCACAAAAAATATATAAAATATATGTGGGAAAATAATTCGAACAATATAATATCTATACTACTATAATATAAATATTATTAAATATAATATAAATAATACATATATAAATATAATATAAAAAAATAATAAATAGTAATTAAAATTATATATAATATATAATATATGTACATAAATGTTATAATAAATATATATATTGTGTAATATACATATATATGTATGTATATGTGTATGTATATAAATATATGTATTATATGTATAATGTTTGCTATCTTTTCCAGTGGATAGAGTAGTGCAACAACTGACATATTTGGTTTTATTGCAAGGCTCTCTGAAGATTATTAACTAGAGTTTGCTTTTCTTATCACCTTGCCTGACACTAACATTGGATGTAGATTGTGCACTAACACTTAATATAAACTTCTTTAAGGAAAAGAATGGGGAAAAAAGAATTTTAATTTAGTTTTTGTGAAGGTGTGTCTCAGTGAATGTTACTTCTTGGGTGAGTGTACATTTGTGGGTTTGGGTCCCCATGCATGTGCAAGCACGCAAATGCATGTGTTTGCTTGTGCATGTGAGTGAGTGAGGTTATTTATATTATTTGTGAGTGTGAGTTTGGGAGTGAATAAATATTTGTTTTAGGAAACATGAGGTGTTAAAAAGGTGATTGAAATACTAATACCCATTTTATATATTGGTTCATATCTTGTATAGGAATTGATGGAAATTCTTTGTCTTGAGTGAGTGAGCTCCTAAAATCCAAGAAGACATTTCTGTAATAGACAGGTCCTCATGATTGCAAGTAATACTTTTGTCTACCTTGTTTCTTCTTTTTTAATGCTTTAATTCAGATTTTTTTTCCATGGCTAAATCTGTCAAGGCTTTTTCTTCTTTTATATTGTAAATGCTCTTTTATTATCATCTGCATATTTTTTATTATGCATTTCTTCTTTCTTCAATTGTATCCCATCATGGGAGCTGTTTTGGATCTACATAACTTTCAATCTTTCCTTTCCATTATATAGCTTAAAAAGAAAGGAAAAAAATCCCAGATATCCAGTGTATTGTATCTTGTTGCTTTTAATGTTTTCTTCATGTTGATTCAATAAGAAAACAAGTTTTATGTACAACCAGAGTATGTCTTGTATATTGTTGTATAGTGTCTCTTCTCCTCCGACCACCTCCAGTAAACACCCACAGAGATTTCCCATACCTTGGCTTTTTGGCAATTATGATCTTGAAGTATTGCCCTTGAAGTATTGACTCTAGTAAAACTGTTTGCTGTTTTACTAATAATGTGTTTAGTTGGTATTCAGGTATGAGGCTGTTGCAGTAGATAGGTGGTTTTCTTTTCTTATTATTTCTTCTATATTGATTGTTTTCATAATGGATGTCAAATAATTTTTCATACATTGCTTGGGGATGTAAAGGGTTATTGTGCTATTACTTCTAATTAAAAGCAGGTGAAAGATTTATATTAATCAGCATTCCATGAATTACTAAGCTTTCTTTTACTCTGTATTGTTATTCAACCATTAGAAAATGAAAATCAAAACTATAGCTTTCTTTGTGTCTTCTAAAAGCTGGGTGAAGCAGCCAAGTTAAAGCCCTTGGAGATTGAGTTGAAGCGTCTGGAGGACCTCAGCGAGAGCATTGTCCATGACTTCTCCTACATGAGGCAGCGCGAAGAAGAAATGCGAGACACAAATGGTAAGAGGCAAGACCTTTTATGGTAATTTTTACTTAAAAAAAGATTTAAAAAAAGAATATGTGCATGTAATTATGTGCTTATTTATCATCATATATATTTAGCAGAAATTGAAATACTTAGGTTATCCTTGCTCATCTATTTTGTTGGTGATATGAAAACTTTTTTCTAACAGTGTAATTGTTTATTTTTAGACAAGTAAATCAGTGGTTCTTAACCTCTTTGCTACCATGCCGCCTTAAGGAATTTCTACTTCCCTTCATGCCCCCCATACATATCAATCTATCTAACATTCCCTCTCATATTTCAAGAAAATGAAAAATTGTTGTTAGTCTTTTATTGAATATGAATAATTATTGCTATTAAACTTCTCATTGTTTGGTCATGCTTTAGTTAAGAGAATAATTATAGTATGTTTTTTCTCAAGGGCTTGCACCCCCATGGAAATTATTGACCCCCTCCCCCCTGTGGGGGGCACACTTCCCAGGTTAAGAATCACTGAATTAAATATATGGTATCTTTGTGTTAGACAAGCAGAAAATATACCATCAATAATACCCTCTATCTCTTCACAGAATCAACAAATTCCCGTGTCCTTTACCTTTCCCTGTTCTCCCTCTGCTGTTTGATTGGACTGGCCACCTGGCAGGTACTCTACCTCCGCAAGTTCTTCAAGGCCAAGAAGCTTATTGAGTAGACATCCCTCTGCCTTTCTAGGGAGATGACACAAAAGTGACCATAAGTGACCCAAGACTGGGCATCATGTTGGTTGCCCTTGAAAATGATATTATGTTTATCAATTGAAATCCACCAATCATAAAGGAAAAAAAATGAATATTCTTTTTCTTTTTATTTATAAATATTTTAGTCACCAGCTGCATTTGAAATAATTTTTAACAATTGGGGTATTAGTTATTGTTTATTTACCTAACATTTGTTTTGTACGGGGGGAAAATCCGTAACTGTAATTATTCATGGAAAGACCATTATGAAGAAATTGAAAATCAGAAGAGTTTTGAAAGAAAAAATTTGTTTTTTTCTCAACATTGGTTTAAAGGTACAAAGAATGATCTCAGCTGCAGCCAGTGAAAGGAATAAAGCATTTTAACAACAGATAGATAATATACCATCCATATCCTAAACTATAGAAGCATATGAAATATAGATATGCTTTATTTAAGTTCCCTTCATCACAAATGCCAACTCTTTGTATTCACATATTGGTTATTAGATCAAATTTATTATTAAGGAGGTGGTTATTTTCTAAGAATTTAGGGGGTTTTCTTGCCTTAATAAAATGAGTCGCTGAGATGAATGTTGTACGCTACAGCACAAGATTTTCACTGTGCCTCAGTTTTATTTAGATTATCTAATTTTATATTAAGAACAAGTCTCACAAATCATTTGTTATTAATCATGAGGATTGGCATGTAGTGTGTAGTATAGCACATCAAGGTCTGTACATGAAAATAAAGGTGAAAATCAGTATATATATATATTTTTTATTATTGCAAAGAGGCACATCATTAAGTTGTTTTAGTTTTGCTCCTGCTGTTTTAACAAAGGCTAGAGGCAGGCTTTTTATTAGATCCTTAGTGGTGCCAGGATACCCTCATTATTTGATAAAAGAATCATGACATGCGCTCCACTGAGCGTTTCATGTGTTGTTTATGCAGTAAGATTTGAGTTTTGTGTTGCCATTTTATTTCTTTCTCACTGTCTTTTCTCTTGATTCTTTAGTCTACTCAAACTGAAAACTGGATGTACATTTTTATGATTTTCTTTTCCTTTGTTGTGTTATTAATCTTGCTACTGCAAGTTAACAGTATCACTGCTGTGCACATTTGTCTAAAATATGAGTGAGAGATAAACTTTAGGGCTATAGGTTCATAGTCAGAATAAAACACCAATTTATGTTGTATGGAAGATCATAGGCAATTCACTTTATCTGAGACATTAAAAGAACAGATATTGAGCTTTTTTATATATATACAAAGTAGGATGGTGTTACAAAAATATTATTCTGGAGCAGTCAGCAGTTTGTGTATTATGGTTTTATATA
>NW_020869095.1:178561-180813 GCF_003789085.1 Penaeus vannamei | reverse complement strand
AAGACGAGAGGAGGGGGAGAGCAGGGACGGGAGAGAGAGCGCAGAGAGGGAAGGAGAGGGAGAAGGAGAATGAGAGGGGGGGAGAGGAGAGAGAGAGGGGGGAGAGGGTAGGTGAGAGTAGACAGAGGGGAAAGAGACGGGAGAGAGAGAGAGAGAGACAGACAGACAGAAAAAGAGAGATAGAGACAGGCAGTCAGACAGATAAGAGAAAGAAAGAGAGAGAGACAGATACAGAAAGAAAAGAGAGAAAGAGAGACAGAGACAAAGAAAAAGAGAGAGAGAGAAAAAAAAGAGATAGAAAGATAGACAGGCAGACAGACAAACGGACAGATAGTGAAAAGGAGAGACAAAGAGGGAGAGACAGAGACAGACAGGGAGACAAGGGCAGAAGCAACACACACACACACACACACACACACACACACACACACACACACACACACACACACACACACACACACACACACACACACACACACACACACACACATACACACAACACACACATACACACACACACGCACGCACGCACGCACGCACGCACGCACGCACGCACGCACACACACACACACACACACACACACACACACACACACACACACACACACACACACACACACACACACACACACACACACACACACACACACATTATATATATTATATATATATATATATATATATATATATATATATATGTATATATGTATTATATTATATATATATATTATATATATCATAGTTATCTATGTATACAATATGTATCGTATATGTATTAATTTACGCATATATGCTTATCACACCAAGATAATAGAAAATACAGCGACCTTTAACTGTTCAGAGCGATAGTTGTGATACACAGTTGTAAAAACCAATTAGCCCACGTTTGTTTCTGCTAATTAGCCGCCTGATTCATGGAAGCTACTGTATACCTGCCTGTTGTCATTATGTGCGTATATATATATATATATATATATATATATATATATATATATACTATATATATATATATATCAATATATATATTATATATATATATATATATATATATATATATATATATGTATATGTATATATATATTATATATATGTATATATTATATATATGTATATATATATATATAATATATATATTATATATATATTATATATATATTTATATGTGTGTGTGTGTATGAGTGCGTGCATTTGTCCGTGGGGAGCATTTGTGTCTATCTGTGTATGTATGTGTGTATGTGTGTGCGCGCGCGCGTGCTTGCATGAGTATATGCATACGTGTGTGGGTTAGATTATTTTATCTCTGTATTTCCTCATATCTTTTTATACCGTTTTTTATGTAGATTTCCTCTTAGGGCAGTTAATGCTTATCTTCATTTGACAGTGAACTGTTGCCACACGACACACTTTCATGGATTCACGTCCGTCTCACAATCCGTCTGCTAAAACACGAGTCCATGTGTCCCCTTGTCTCCTGGCGGAAACAGCCTCGTAGCCTCATGGATTCCAAATAAAACACGTCTATTGAACGCAAAGGAAAGCAACGCATGTGTGCTCTTACTGAACGCAACTGTTCGGGGGTTATTTCAGGTGTTACAGGTGTTTAAAAGACGCAGGTAAACAGAGGTTTTCCGCCCTCACCTTATCACCCCCCTCCTATCCCCTCCCCTTGCTCCCCTTTCCTATACACCCCCCTCCTCACCCCCCGTCTGAGGACCCTGCTAAACCTATTACACCCAGGGAGCCACATCATCCTGACTGCATGCTTGGCGATGTGGGCGCGCTTCGATGTGGTGTGGGCGGGATGCATTTTTTTATTGATGGGGGGGGGGAGATGGCAGGTCTTATACAGGTCTAGGGTTGTATGGGTAGGTTGTATGATCATTGAGGATGCTACGTTGTAAATTATACGAAATGGCGTTATAATATGGTATGGATAATTGGATGTGTTATGCTATGGTCTGTGCTGCAGCGGTGTAGTGTGGGTGGGTTATAGCATGAATGTTCAATTATTCTTTCAATTTACTGGGAATAATATGTTTTATATGGGTAATGCTGCATTCGTGTCATTTATCTATGGGCGCGGTAACCTTCGGCCATATATCACAGGTTCTTGTCCCACGCCCATGCAGTGTAGGCGTAGGCACAAGATGCAAATTTTCCTAATGGTCCAGTAAAACTGAACGCAGAAAGGAAAGAAAGAATGCGATGGCAAACATTTAAACTTGGGCAAAGAGTGGGCGTGTGGGTGGTTT
>NW_020869095.1:168561-173561 GCF_003789085.1 Penaeus vannamei | reverse complement strand
GCACGGGCATCGGCCCACACACACCACACACACCCACCCCACACGCCCCCCCCCAGACACATGCACGGGTGAGTTCCGCCCCAACACACACGCCCCGCACACACTTACAACGCCGCCCCTGCCCCAACACACACAGCTCACGCCCCCCCCCCACACAGCACGCCCACACACGCACACACGCCACACACACACAACGGCCCCACACAGCCGGCTCACGCGCACACCCCACAGCACAAGCGAGGTGAGCACCACATGCACACAGCACAGGGTCGAAGCACACAAGCGCGCCACATACTTTGCGCCCCACAGCGCGTGTTACTGTGCTGACGCCGGCCCACACACATTACAACGCCCACACAACACACAGGACAGAGCCCCACACGATGGACACACACGGTGTCACACACACACAGTTGGCCACGGCGAGCAGTGATAGCTGACACACAGGGAACACAGCACACACGCAACACACATCACACATCATCGGCGCACTACACATAACACGGCACAACCACACGGAGTGTGCTGGTCACAGGCACATACACACTACACAGCACACGGCACATACAGAACAAGCATTTCTGCATAGAATCGCACATACACGACACACGCCACATCACACGCACAATACACACACACACACACACGACAGCAAGGCACACACACACAGACACACAACACACAGACACATAGTATATCTATATATATATTATAATAAATTATGATATACCGTGATATATATTATATATAATATATAATATATATAAATATAACCTCCTTGTACGTCGCACACAATGCGCATATCACTACAGACGGGCACGCGCCAAAGTCATAAAACACATACCTCAAGACACAGCGCACGGCGGGCACTCGTCTCACGGCGGTAAACACGTAGGACACGAGGTATGCAACACTAGCGCGACACACAAACACTCACTGGGCATCAGTACAATCACGGTGCTACTAAGACGGGTCATCACTCACCTCACGGTGCCGTTTTCAGCTTCACTCACTTACCAGCGTCACGGCATCACTGCATCACTCAGCAGTCACATCTCTCATCATCTGCTCTTCTCTCTGCTCTCTCAGCATTCTCTCTCTCTCTCGTCTCGATCTAGTCTCTCTCTGCTCTCCTCGTCATAATATATCATCACGATGCTCACGTACACAGGACAGAAAACATCTCACAGTCACATCACTCATCTCTTCTCTCTCTCTCCTCTCTCTCTCCTCCGCTTCTCTCTCCTTTCTCTCGTCTCCTCTCCTCTCCTCTCTCTCTCGTCTCGTCTCGTTACTCTCTCTCTCGGGTTCTCTCTCGCCTCTTCCTCTTTCTCTTCTCTCTCTCTCGTCTCTCATCCCCTCCTCTACCCTCTCTCATCCCTCTCTCTCTCTCTCTCTCTCCTCCCTCTCTCTCATCTCGTCCTCGTCGTCTCTCTCTCGATCTCTATCGTGCTCTACCTCGTGCTCCTCTCTCTCTGTCTCCAGTCTCTCTCTCTCGACCTTCTCTCCTCTCCGTTCTCATCTTTCTCTCTCTTCGCTCTCTCTTCGCTGCTCTCGACTCGCCTGCGTCTCTCTCTGATGAGCTCTCTCTCTCTCCCTCTCTGGTGTCGCTCTTCGTTCTCTCTTTCCGATCTCTCTTCTCTCTCTCTAAAACATACACAGCGTCTCACGTACCAGAGCACACACATTGCACATAGAGGTGTTCATCAAGTCGTGGTTGAGGTTGATGGGTTGCGAGACCGTCGTCGCAGTGCGCGTTGGATAGGACGTTGATCGTCGTTGGAGTTTCAGTGCTGCAGGAAGATGATACGTCATTGTATGCTTACAAATGATTTACATGGCAGCAGGAGCACTTCACTGGAAATGTGTTGCGATCGTTGCTGTTGGATCTGGAGTGGTTCATGGCGTCCATTGATGCTGTTCGTGGTCTGCTCACGGTTGTAAATCACCCATCATTAACATGGTTGCACGGTCTATCTATCGGCGGCAGGTATGTCGTGTGACGTTCTGCGCGTAGTTCAAGTTTCGCGAGATATTGGCGTGCAGCTAGTGGGATTCTATGAAAGTGTCGAGCGCACTACGGGACTCGCACTAACAGGAGAGTACCTATAGGCCACACGCACGCGCTCATATCCGAAGTTACGTGAGAATGGGCTGAGACTGCGAAGCCTTGGTTAGAGTTTGGCGGATATATGTGGTCTGACTAGCAAACAGGCAAAACTACACTACTCACACACACACACACAGACAACACACACACCACACACACACACACACACACAGGACACGAAGCAATACAACAACACACATATATATATATATATATATCTATATATTATATATATATATATATATATATATAAATATAGTATATATATATATGGGTATGTATATATGTATATATGTATATGCACACATGCAACACACACACACATACATACATATTTACAACACACACACACACGCAATATATATAATATATATATATATATATATATATATATATATATATATATATATATATATATATATATATATATATATATATCATATACATACTTACATACATATATTTATATGTATATATATATATATAATATATATATTATATATAATTATATTATATAATTTATATATATTTATATATATATAATTTATATATATTAATGTGTGTGTGTGTGTTTGCATTTGCAATTGCATTTGCATTTATTTATATAGATAAGCAGGTACATGTCATTCAACTTTTTTTTTTTTTCTTTTTTTCTTTTCTTTTGACAAAATTTCATGCAGCAGAGATATTAAACGTTAAACATTGTTATCACGCTGGCCAGAACGAAGACTGCATTGGGCCCTATGGGAAAAAGGGCTGAAAAGGCTAGAATGGGAGCCTCCCAAGGCCTTTGAGTGAAATTCCAAGACTTCAGCGGAAATGGCAGCGATGCGGTGTGTAAAGGGAAGGTGACGCTTCACCATAATGGAACGTCAAGATACGCTGGGCGGTGATGGATCAGCCGTGACGGCGTCGTGTGATATCTGATTATTTATTTATAAGCACGTGTATTCGAACATATATATGTACTTATACACGGTAATACACATAGATGCACCAACTCATTCATATATTCACTCAAACATGCATACATTTATACACAGAGGCATGGGTACCTCCTCACCCTCACACAAACACAGGGGCATGGGTACCCTTACCCTCAGAAACCCAGGGGTATGGGCACCCCCCCTTCCCAGACACAAACACAGGGGCATGGGCAGCCGCTCCCTCCTACACAATCTCACCCACACTCAAACACAGGGGAATGGGTACACACCAACACAGGGGAAGGGGGCCCTCCACGAATCGTCAAACACAGCACTAGCACACAATACATAACACACACAACACACCATCACACACACACACGATATATTTATATATGCTTTTCCTCGCTCGTCCCCAATTTCTCTCCCCTCCCCAATTCTCTCCCCTCCCCCTTCTCTTACCTTTTCCTCACCTTCCCTCTCCTCTGGCGATCCATACCCACCTTTCCTTTTCCTTTGCGTCTCGCCGTTTCCTCCCTCCCCTTTCCCGTCCTTTTCCTTATCTCCCTTTTCCTTCCTCCTTTCCCCTCCTCCCCCCTTATCTTCTTTTTATCCGGTCTCGTTTCTTTCCCTCTCCCCTTATCTCCTCCTAATTTCTCTTTTATTCCTAAATTCGTTCACATCGCGGTCTTTGACAGTGAGAAGCGATCTTCCCTGCAATAAAGACAAACATTCTGAAGCTCTAAAGTTCGATAATTAAGCAAATAGGCCTAGTATAGTGTACGTTCTTGAAGTTAAATGCATTTGCCGGATACGCACGGTATTTAAATATGCACGTGGTCACAGAAAACGGACAGATTAATTAAAAAACACCTGTTGACATGGTGGGCGGGAGTATTTCAAATCCAAGCGACTTTTTCCCTCCGCGTCGCCGTTTTAAAGTTTCGTATTTTTACTACTGAGTGAGAACAGTAACGATGGCCTATGTTATTGCGGTAATGGCATTCACACAGTGTTTAATCGTATCAGTAACAGAAACTGATGTTCATATTTTAATGAAATACAGTGAGATATGCTATTTACATTATTATTGTCAACAGACCACAATTACACAAAAGATATGTTGCAATGATAGGCCTAGTGCTTAGTGTAGAGAGTTTGCAGTAGACTTACCAAAATGAGAGCTGTAGGCGTATATATTAGCTGATGATCCTGAACAGGGTAAAATTATGTTTTAATATATATTTTCCTCGTGAAATGTTACTCCAACTCCAACGCCAATTGAAAATCATCAACACTGCTATCAGGACCGCTAGTCGACAGAGCAGAAGCTCAGATGTGCAATTCTGAAGAAAAATAATGGCAACTGGTATTATAAGTAATTAGAGTAAGAGGCCCCTACCACATAACATCATAACTGCGCCACCATCAGCTGATGCTTTTACTCTTCTCCAGTCATCGCCATTTTCTTTGTCCTTTTTTCCTTCATCTTGAATTTTCCTTCACCCACCTGTGAAGCCAATCTCATTTTCTCCCCCTCTCCTTCTGCTTCATCCAAATCTACCACCACTAATGGGAATGTTCGTTGATTATCTCTCTACGTTAACTTTTTATCAGGTGTTGACAAGACTCTAACTATCTCCATTTATTCCAGATCCAAAATGTCATCAGGTGGTGAGCCACCCACATCCCAGGCTTTTACGCCGTTTTGGATTGCTGGGCCTGGCTCGCCCTCCACCCCCGTTGTTGGCAACCCAGTGGCTAACCCCGTGCCCAGTGCTGACCTCGGCTCTCTTGGAGGACCGGGTGTGGCTAGCAATGTACAGCCAACAATGTCACAGGACATCACTACAATGGCTAATGCGGTTCCTCATGATGACTTCACAAATGGTCTTCCAGAAGTGCAGGCGCCTCCACAGCCACAGCAGACTGGGGTAAGATGATTGCTGATTGGAAATCCCCCC
>NW_020869095.1:148758-150692 GCF_003789085.1 Penaeus vannamei | reverse complement strand
TCCCAGCTGTGAGGCATGGCCGTGGCGTTAATCCTAGTCGCTTTGTTTGGGGGTTTACCTATCAGTCACTAACTTCTGCTTCCTGTCGGATTTCTCTCTATCTATCTATCTAATTATTTATTTATTTAGTTATCTATCTCTTTCTGTCTGTTTTATATCTATTTATTTATCTAATCAATGTATTCTGTCTATCTGTCTTTTTATTTATTTATCTAGCTATCTCTATCTGTTCTATCTATTATCTATACATCTATGTATGTATGTGTATACATATGCATATATATATATATATATATATATATATTATATATATATATATATATATATATATATATATACTGATCTCTATCCATCTCTCTTTCTCGCCCACACTCTCGCCCCCCCATTCTTCCTCTCCTGCTCTCCTCTCTCTCTCTCCTCTCTCTCTCCTCTCTCTCTCTCTCTCTCTCTCTCTCTCTCTCTCTCTCTCTCTCTCTCTCTCTCTCTCTCTCTCTCTTTCTCTCTTCTCCTCTCCCCTCTCTCTTCTCTCTCTCTCTCTCTCTCTCTCTCTCTCTCTCTCTCTCTCTCTCTCTCTCTCTCTCTCTCTCCCTCCCTCCCCTCTCCCTCCCTTTCCCTCCCTCTCTCTTCTCTCTCTTCTCTCTCTCTCTCTCTCTCTCTCTCTCTCTCTCTCTCCCTCCCTCCTCCCTCTCCTTCTCTCTTCCTCTCTCGTCTCTCTCTCTGCTCTCTCTCTCTCTCTCTCTTCTCTCTCTCTCTCTCTCTCTCTCTCTCTTCTCTCTCTCTCCTCTCTTCTCTCTCTCTCTCTCTCCCTGCTCTCTCTCTCTCTCCCTCCCTCCCCCTCCTCTCTTCCCTCCCCCCTCCTTCCCTCCCCTCCCTTCCTTCCCTCCTCCCCTCCCCCCCTTCCCTCCCTCCCTTCCCTCCCTTCCTCTTCCCTTCCCTCCTCCCTCCTCACCTCCTCCCTTCCCCTCCCTCCCTTCCCTCGCCTCCCTCCCTCCTCCCTCCCTTCCTCTCCTCCTCCTCGCGTCCCATATCCCTATTATCGTTTCTCTCCCTTCTCTCCTCTTAATCTCCTTTTAAATGTCTTCTAGTGATTAGAGACATCTTTTTGGACCTCGCCTTTCGCTTCGTGTATATTTACGTCGCGCGTTACATTTCTGCCTGCTCGTCTCACTCCAACTCCCCTTTTCTGCCTTTCCACCCTCCCATGCCTTTCTTCCTGTCTCCCCCGGCGTCCCCCATTCCTCCAAAACCCTAAACTCCTCCTCACCACATCGCGCCGCTCCCAACTCTCTCCATGCTACCCCTTTCCACCCTCCCCAAACTCTCACGTAACCTTTCTTGTCCTACCTCCCCTACCTTCCCACCCCCCTCTCCCATCCCCTCACTCCTGTCTCACTTTCCCTCCTATCAGCAACCCTCCCTACACCTAACCCCTTTCCTAACCTAAACCCCTCTTCCAATTCCCCACTTCACTCCCCTCCTTACCTTACCTCTCTTCCTAACCTAACACTCCCACCCACTTCCCCACCTCCCCCCTTCCTATTCTAACCCCCTCCCCACTTCCCCACTCCCCCTCCCTACCTAACCTCTTTCTTAACCTAACACCCTCCCCACTTTCCCCACATCCCTCCCCTCCCTACCTACCCTCCCCATCCTAACCTCTCCCCACCCTCCCCACCTCCCTTCTCCCCCCTCCCTACCTCCCCTCTCCCCACCTCCCCCAACCTCACTTTACCCCTACCTCCTAACTTAACCCCCCTCCCCCCTCCCCCTCCCCCCCCCCATCCAATAAAATAAACGGTAGGAACCTGAAACTTTCTTGGGGTCACAAAAACCCACGTGTTCGGATTTATGGCTGTTGCATGGTTTACCTTCATGGCCCAGCGCTGACTTATTGATATTGCAGCCTTTTTCCCCCTAATACCTTCTGCTTATTT
>NW_020869095.1:143758-146258 GCF_003789085.1 Penaeus vannamei | reverse complement strand
TCACATAAACATATGTGTGCGTGTGTGTGTTCTCTTCTTTATCATCATCTCCTTTTCTTTTCAGCCTGTTCTTTTTTCGTTTTCCTTCTTAGGGGAAGTCCATGTTTTCTCTTCTCTTTCTTTCTCTGTCTGGCCATCTATCTACTAAATCGGCTAAATCAGTCTATTATTCATATATCTATCTATCTATCTATCTGCCTCTATGTCTATCTCTCTGTCTTCCTCTTTCTGCCTCTGTCTCTGTCTCTGTCTCTCTCTCTCTCTCTCTCTCTCTCTCTCTCTCTCTCTCTCTCTCTCTCTCTCTCTCTCTCTCTCTCTCTCTCTCTCTCTCTCTCTCTCTCTCCCTCTCCCTCTCCCTCTCCCTCTCCCTCTCCCTCTCCCTCTCTCTCAATCTCTATCTATCTATCTATCTATCTATCTATCTATCTATCTTTCTTCTTTCCTTCTCTCTCTATCTATCTCTATGTATCAATCTATCTCTCTCTCTCTCTCTCTCTTAGAACCCCCGACCCTCTCGTCCAAACACGGAACCGAATTCAACAAAACGATTCCGCATTACTGTTCAAATCCGTAATTAATTCGCGGCAATTTACGACTCATTCGCTCCATGATAAAACAGGCAATAACTACAAAAAGTTGTAACGAAGTATGAAGTTCCTTCGTAGGTCGTTCCGAGGCCCCTTATTTCTTGCAAAGGAATATGTGCAACGAGCGCAGTTATTTAGGAGGGAATAAAGTAGCGGTGTAGAATCTGCGCAGATGCGATATAACTTGCAATTGCACCGGGAGGAGTTGTGGAGGAACGCGCAATAGCTATGCAAAAAAGCAGAAGTAATTACTGTCTTGCTATTAACTACAGTAGTTGAGTTACTACAGCGTTTCCTTTTCTTGTAGTCACTGCTTGATTAAACTACTTCAAGAATGTAAGAAAAAAAAAAAAAAAAAAAAATCAAATTTCATTTTTTTACATATAAATCGTATGCAGAATACGTCTTTTTACTCCTTGTTTTGCAAGATTTTAGTTGAAATTTACATGCCTATATTACTTCTGGCCTATTTGCAGGTCGCGATTTGCAAGATAGATATAAGAGAGGGAACCGCTATATAGATACACTGAAAATATATTGACATAGAGGTCCAATTCCTCAGCTAAAAGGTTTTAATTGAAATAGGAATTGGAATTGGAGAACCGACGAAATGGGAACGGGAATTGGAGAAATGAAGAAATAGGAAAGGGTTTTGAAGACTTGACGAAATAGGAACGGGAATGGGAGAATTAATGAAATAGAAACGGGAATTGGAGAACTGACGAAATGGAAACGGGATTGGAGAAATGACGAAAAAGGAACGGGTTTTGAAGAAGCGACAAAATAAGAACGGGAATTGGAGAAATGACGGAATAGGAACGGAGTTTGAAGATTTGACAAAATAAGAACGGGAACTGGTTGAAATGAAATAGGGAGGGTTTTAAAGAAGTGACAAAATGGGAACGGGAATTGGAGAAATGACGAAATAGGAACGGGATTTGAAGACTTGACAAAATAGGAACGGAAATTGGAGAACTAGTGTATCTCCCGTGTAATTTGTGCGCATCTGTCAGCGTATGGGGCGTGCATTCCTACAACTACGGCACCAGTAATGAGCAAATTAACATTGGTATTTCAGTGTACTATACGGCTGCAATCGGGTGCAATTATCTTGAATTATTTTCCTCGTATCTTATTTCTTTAGCTAATTTCTCCGTCATTTGTACTTTTTTTTGGCTCTTCATCTCTCGCACTGACATGTTTATTGCCCTTAAAAACAGAGATACTTGTTCTTATCAAGTATCAAATTGTTCTGTGGTTACTGAGGGAGAGAGAGAGAGAGAGAGAGAGAGAGAGAGAGAGAGAGAGAGAGAGAGAGAGAGAGAGAGAGAGAGAGAGAGAGAGAGAGAGAGAGAGAGAGAGAGAGAGAGAGAGAGAGAGAGCAGGGGGGGGCGAAAGTTTTAGAAAGGTGAAAGATAGATAGAGAGGGAGAGAGGATAAATAGAAAGAGAATTAGAGAGGATTAGAGAGGAGAAAGGTGAATAGACAGAGGGATAGATAGATAGATAGATAGATAGATAGAGAGAGAGAGAGAGAGATAGAGAGAGAGAGGGAAAAAATAGAAAGCAATAAGTGTATCTGTCTGTGTGAGTGTGTGTGTCTCCCTGTACGTGAAAACGTTTTACATCTGTACGTGAGCGCGTGTGTCTATCTGTTACCGTGCATATTTAAAATTTCCTCCAGATTCAGATTTCCCTCACCCCTCACCCCCCCCACCCCTTCCCTCACACCCCAAGAAAAAAAAGACAATTAACTGCGCATCAAACTCGCATTCCTACTAATAGCGAGCGCTCCCTGTCGACGAGGCAACCGCGGCTCACCCCCTCCCCCAACGCCTCCCCCTGTCCCTCCTCCATCCCCTACCCCTGTTCCCCCCAACGCCTCCCCCTGTCCCTCCTCCATCCCCTACCCCT
>NW_020869095.1:108758-121258 GCF_003789085.1 Penaeus vannamei | reverse complement strand
TGTCTTTGTGTGTGCGTGCGTGTATGTCTGTGTATGTCCGCGTGTGTATGTCTGCGTTGTGTGTGTGTGTGCGTCGTGGGGGGTGTCTAACCTTCACCCTGTTAGCCTCAGGAAAAGGCAGTAAAATCTCAATCAAAGGAAGTCAGCCTCCTCCCGCCTCTCCCGAGCCTCTCGCGGAGGCCGTGACGCGCCCTCCTGCAGGAATCCTCCGCCTCTTCTTCTCCTTCCCTTAACTGCTTCCCCCTCGACGCCTCGCTAAGGACCACGAGAGCACCGGCCATCAGGGGGACACTCGCCCTAACGTGCAGGAGTGGCTTGGCCTTATCTTCCCCGCTCTCTCGGCCAGACATACGAGTATCTCTCTCTTTCTCTCGTGGTAATGGCTGCGCTTTGATCAATGGCTCAATGAAAACAGATCCGGCCGTCTACGCGCCACCTTTTCAGGGGGACTATATTTTTTTTCTATTTTGGGTTTCCGTCTTTTTTCTCTATTTTTTTATTTTTATTTTTTATGGGGGGTTGGCGGTTTTTCTTTTTTTTCTTTCTTTTTTGACATTGCTTTCTTTTTTTTCTGCTATTGCTTATTTCGGCGTCTGCGAGCCACCTTTTCAGGGATCTATATTATTTTCTATTTTGGGTTTTCCGGCTTTTTCTCTTTTTTTTTTTTTCTTTTATGAGGGGGTTGGCGGTTTTTTTTTTTTTTTTCTTTTTTTTTTTGACATTGCTTTCTTCTTCTTTTTCTGCTATTGCTTATTTCGGATTCTACAAGCCACCTTTTCAGGGGGACTATATTTTTTTTTCTATTTTGGGTTTTCCGTCTTTTTCTCTATTTTTTATTTTTATTTTTTGTGGGGGGTTGGCGGTTTTTCTTTTTTTTTCTTTTTTTTTTTTTACATTTGCTTTCTTCTTCTTTTTCTGCTATTGCTTATTTCGGATTCTACGCGCCACCTTTTCAGGGGGACTATATTTTTTTTCTATTTTGGGTTTTCCGTCTTTTTTCTCTCTTTTTTATTTTTATTTATTTTTTATGGGGGGGTTGGCGGTTTTTCTTTCTTTTTTTCTGCTATTGCTTTCTTCTTCTTTTTCTGCTATTGCTTATTTCGGATTCTACGAGCCACCTTTTCAGGATCTATATTATTTTCTATTTTGGATTTCCGGCTTTTTCTCTTTTTTTTTTTTTTTTTTTCTTTCTTTTTTGAGGGGGTTGGCGGTTTTTCTTTTTTCTTTTTTCTGCTATTGCTTGTTTCGGGTTCTATGAGGCACCTTTTCAGGGGGTATTATATATATATATATATATATATATATATATATATATATATATATATATATATATTTATATTTTCTCTCTCTTCTCTCTCTCTCTCTCTCTCTCTCTCTCTCTCTCTCTCTCTCTCTCTCTCTCTCTCTCTCTCTCTCTCTCTCTCTCTCTCTCTTCTCTCTCTAGTTTGGGTTGTCCGTCTTTTTCTCGATCTTTTATTCTTATTTTTTTATGACGGTTGGCGGTTTTTCTTTTTTCTTCTTCTTTTTCTGCTATTGCTTATTTCGGATTCTATGAGGCACCTTTTCAGGGGGACTATATATTTTTTCTATTTTGGTTTTTCCGTCTTTTTTCTCTATCTTTTATTTTTATTTATTTATTTCATGAGGGGGTTGGCGGTTTTTCTTTTTTTTCTTCTTCTTCTTTTTCTGCTATTGCTTATTTCGGCGTCTACGAGGCACCTTTTCAGGGCTGGGCTATATATTTTTTTTTTCTTCTTTTTTCGTATTTTAGATTTTCCGTCTTTTTCTCTCTCTTTTCTAAGAGGGGGAGGGCGGATTTTTCTTTTTTTCTGAAATTCGTTTTATTTTCACGACGCGGTTGTGTGTGGTGTGTGTGTGTGTGTTTTGTGCGTGTGTGTGTGTGTGTGTGTGTGTCTGTGTATGTGTTTGTGCGTGTGTATGCAGTGTGTAGGGTGCATTATTTTTTTTGTTATAGATCTGTTAATATCATTTTTTGTTGTTTTGTTGTTGTTGTTATCATCGTTATGAATTTTATCATTATTGTCATAATCATTATTATCATTATCAATATCATTATCCTTATTTTCATTATCATTATCATTATCATTATCATCATTATAATTATTATTATTATCATCATTATTGCTATCCTCATAATTATCATTATAATTATCATTACTACTACTGTCACTACTACTCTTTTTACTATAAATATTATCATTATCACTATTGCAAATATTAATAGTACTGTTTATCATCATATATTTGGGTATTATCATTATCATTTTTTATGATCGTCATTATAATGCTTTTGCTTTCATTATTACCATAGTTACAAATATAAATATTTCATTACTTTTTCAGTTTATTGTGAATTAGTCTATGCTTTTTTAGAATATTAGATTGATAACGGCTCTTGATTAACAATATTGTATTTTGATGATGGATTTTGATTTGATGTCGGGAATGTCCTTTCTTCTAACTGCAATTACTCTTCGATCCGGTAATTAATAACTTATATTGTGAAAAATTCTATTCAATTTTCATTTACATAAATCATGGTATCACAAGACCACTTACCCCCCCCCACTCTTCCACAGGTCATCCCCCCCCTCCCCATTACCCACCACAACCCCTCCACCACCAACGACTCCCTACCCCCCCCCCCGCCTGCCCTCCACCTTTTTTTAGACATGAGAATGTAGCTTTTTATTACTACTTGATTTATTCTTGCAAAGTTGTTTTCGTGAAAATCCATCGTAAATTCGCACTATTTATGCGAGTTCACATTTGCTACTTTGTCACTGACTTTGAGGTTTAGCAGTCCTTTTTTTTCTTTCGCATTCGCTTTTTTTTTTTTTTTTTTTTTTTTTTATTCTGGCCTTGCCCCGACGCGAAAGGCAAATAAGCATAGCCTTCTCGAAGATAAATAGAAAATATTTTTGGCCCAGACTGAGTTATTATTAATTTTCTTAGTTTGTCCTGTCGGAATTTATGACGCATTTCTCATTTGCTTTAGTACATTCAGGCCATATTCACCTCTACGACCCCTTTACCGAAGGCCTTTCGTGTGATCGACACCTCCAGTGTGTAAGCCAAAACTAGCTGCTATTTTATAACACATTGATTACCGATAAACTTTCTCGTCCTTGATATTATCGTATTCCCAATTATTGTCATTTTCCATTATCTTTCATTCCTTGTTTCAGCGGGACGTGTCGGGCTAATACAACCCTGAGTTACTGACACAATACATGTGACACGCCAAGGCTGCTCCTGACACCCTGCGTGACGTCATCGGGCGCTAAACACGAGGCAGAAATGTGCTGTGTTTCCTATAGACAGCGAACGCAGCCTTAATGAACGCAAAGTTTGATGACATAACTTTCATATCCACATATATGAACGCGAGTATTTTGGACAGAGTAGGAGAGCGTCCGAATATGTATGTACGACTGCGCTAAGCATACACACAGATATTCATATATACTCACATACACACGCGAGTGCATACACACACACACACACATATATATACAGATATATAGATAGATGATGGAAAGAGATAGACAGATAAACATATAAACAGATAGAAAGATAGACGATAGATGGATAGATAGGTAGATATAGATATATCTATCTGCTTGTATGTGTGTGTGTGTGTTCAAGCTAAGAGACAGAGAGACGGCCCCGCGAACAGACCTTTAGACAGCTTTACGAAGAGCCAGTCGCACCTACAACGCACCGGATATGAACACATAGACTGATAAATCCCCGTATTTCGTTATAATCCTTATTTGGCCGGCAGCGAGACAGCAATTACACGAAGCTAAAACTCACTACTTCACGCTATATTGCAACATACGTTTTTAGCGAATGCACTCTTGCAAGCGACATATGTGCCATCGTTATTCACTATGATATTTTTAAAATGATATGGTTAACTCCTGCAACTAATTGACAAAGACCGTAATGCATGGCCGTAATAACTTAAGTGCTCGATAGATTTGTTGTATCATATGCAACATGATATATGTCCGTAGTATTGCAAAGCCGGGAGTATATTGGCCATATTGCAATGATATATAGTTTATTCGTGATGGTATCAACCAATAATGACCAGGACTCTCTCTCGCTCTTTCTCTCTTTCTCTCTCTCACTCTCCATTTCTCTCTCTGTCGCTCATTCTCTCTTTCTTTCTCTATCGATTTTTCTCTCTTTCTATCTCTTGCGTTCTTTCTTTCTTTCTCTCTCTCTCTCGTTCTTTCTTTTTTTCTCTCTCTTTGTCGCATTTTTTCTCTCTCTCTGTCGCTCTTTCTCTTTTTCTTTGTCTCTCGCTCTTTCTCTGTTTTCCTCTCTTGCGCTTTTTCCCTCTTTCTATCTCTTGCGTTCTTTCTCTTTCTCTCTCTCTCGTTCTTTCTCTTTTTTTCTCTCTCGCTCTTTCTCTTTTATCTTCCTCTATCGCTCTTTCTCTCTTTGTCTCTTTCACTCTCTTTCTTTTTATCGCTCTTTCTATCTTTCTCTCTGTGTCGCTCTTTCTTTCTCTCTCTCGCTCTCTCTCTCTTTTCTATCTCTCACTTTTTCTCTCTTTGTCTCTCTCGCTCTTTCACTGTGTGTGTGTGTGTGTGTGTGTGTGTGTGTGTGTGTGTGTGTGTGTGTGTGTGTGTGTGTGTGTGTGTGTGTGTGTGTGTGTGTGTGTGTGTGTGTGTGTGTGTGTGTGTGTGTGTGTGTGTGTGTGTGTGTGTGTGTGTATATATATATATATATATATATATATATATATATATATATATATATATATATATATATATATATATATATATATATGTGTGTGTGTGTGTGTGTGTGTGTGTGTGTGTGTGTGTGTGTGTGTGTGTGTGTGTGTGTGTGGTGTGTGTGTGTGTGTGTGTGTGTGTGTGTGTGTGTGTGTGTGTGTGTGTGTGTGTGTATATATATAACGTGATCTTTTCCCTCCGGGTAAGAATGACACTGTCCAATGCTGTATGTGCGTGAGAGTGCGTGTGTGAAAGAGGGTGGGGGGAGGGGGGGGTATCATGAGTGTATATTCAGCGTCTGCCCATTAATGGCTCTTGGATATTATGATGAATTATCCACCCCATTGGCATCATTTATGGATTTGATTATTAAACCTTTCTCTAATAACATCATTCAAGCGGACGCCGAGCATGTTTCGGCCCTTATCTCTTCAAACACAAATTTCTCATTCTCTCTCTTTCTTAGTCGGTTGAGTAGTTTTCCTTTTGATCGTTATTTTTTCCTGTTTTTTCCTCTTTATTGATTTGTTTTCTTCTGATGTATTCTTCCTTTCTCACTATTTGTCACGCTCTTCACTTCCTCCTCTTCCTCCTCCTTCTCCCCCTACTCCTCCGTTTCCTCTTCCTTCTTCTCCTTCATTTTATCCTTCTCCCCCTTCTGCTGCGTTTCTTTCTTTTCTTTTCTTCTTATCATTATTATTCATCTTTATTATTATGCTGATATTTTTTTTCTCTTCTCATTCTCCTCTCCTCATCCTTCCTTCTCCTCTGCCTCCTTTTCCTCTTCCTCCTCCTTCTCCTCTATCTCCCCCTTCCCCTCTTCCTCTTCCTCCTTCCACTCCTCGTGCTGCTCCGAACCAACTTCTTTTTCTTCATTTCCTTCTCCTCTTCTTCTTCCATCTGCTCGGCCTCTCACCATCCCCTTTCCTTCTTCTTGTCTTCCACTTCCTCTCCGACCTGTTTGCCCTCTTACCTCTTCCTCCTTCCCACCATCTCTTCCTTCTCTTCCTATCTCTTCTTCCTCCTTCTCATCTTCCGTCACCATTTTCTACTTCTTGCATCTTCTTCTTCTTTCCCCTCATCTTCCTCCTCTTCCTCCTAATACAGCTACTACTATTATTCTCATCCTCCTCATCCTTTTCTTCCTTCTTCTCTTTTACCTCGCCCTTCCCCTCCTCTTCTTCTTTGTTCTCTCCTCATGCTCAACCTCTTATTCCTCATCTTCCTTCCCATCCTCATCATCCTCATCATCATGTTATCACCACCATCATTATCATCATCTTACTCCTCCCCCTCCTCCTCCCAACTTCCCCTCCTTCCCTTTCACCTCCCCCTCCTCCTTCTCTTCCTCCTCTTCCTCCTCCTCTCCTTCTCCTTCTCCTCCTCGCTCTGCTCTTCTTCACTTTCTCTTTCTCCTTTCTCCACCCTTTTCCCTTCTCCTTCTCCTCCTCTCCTTTCTCCTCCTCCTCCTCCTCCTCCTCCTCCTCCTCCTCCTCCCTCTTCCCCCCCTCCCCCTCCCCCCTCCTCCCCCCTCCCCCTCCTCCTCCCCCTATCCCTCCTCCTCCCTCCTCCCTCTTCCTCCTCCTCTCCTCCTCCTCCTCCTCCTCACCTCCTCCTCCTCCTCCTCCTCCTCCTCCTCCTCCTCCCCCTCCTCCTCCCGTCTTCCACCTCCAAACTCACTGTGGAAAGACCAACAAATAAACGGTAATGCATTTTGGTAATAAAGCTTCGTAGTAAGATTGAACAATCCTTTTTAGGGCAATGGAGATGTTGCGCATTTGAAAGAGAGAGTGAGAGGGGGGAGGAAGGGAGGGAGAGAGGAGAGAGGGAGGGAGGAAGAGTGGGAAAAGAGGAAGAGGGGAGGGAGGGAGAGAGAGAGAGAGAGAGAGGAGAGAGAGAGAGAGAGAGAGAGAGAGAGAGAGAGAGAGAGAGAGAGAGAGAGAGGAGAGAGAGAGAGAGAGAGAGAGAGAGAGAGAGAGGGTGGGAGGGGAAGAGGGAGAGGAAAGAGAGAGGGGAGAAGGAGAGAGAGAGGGATGGAGGGAGAGAGGGAAAGAGAGAGAGAGAGAGGGAGGGAGAGAGAGAAGGGGGGATAGATAGTTGATAGAGAGTTGGGAGGAGGGAGGAGGGAGGGAGGGAGGGAGGGAGAGGAGGGGAGAGAGAGAGAGAGAGGGAGAGAAGAGAGAGAGAGAGAGAGAGAGAGAGAGAGAGAGAGAGAGAGAGAGAGAGAGAGAGAGAGAGAGAGAGAGAGAGAGAGAGAGAGAGAGAGAGAGAGAGAGAGAGATAGCTAAAAAAAAAAATAAATAAAAAAAAAATCTAAAGGATTTAAAAGGGTAACAAAACCTACAGAATCACAAAATATTTTTAAAAACCGACAGATTTCCCTGAATCTGCCATGATTTTTCAACCACTTGGCATCACAAGGAGCAAGATCACCCTGACCCTCCCAAACGGTGTAACATAAAAATACACATTGGCTTGGATGGGATTACTGTCACGGTTAAATTGGTATCACAAAATCCCTTGGCATTAACACAGAGAGAATAAGAAAAATATCTGTTTCCATAGGGCAATAGGCACTCAAATTTAATAAGTGGTAAATCATTCTTTTAGAACGAATATCAAACAATATCTCAAAGAAATTTGTTGATTATCACCCAAGAAAACTGCCAAAGAATCACAAGAACCACAGAAAAGGAATTAGTTAAAACTTCTGACAATAAAGTAGAATTGCTGTGTTCCTACGATGCGTGTGTCAATGAAAGATTTCAAGAATGAAATCGTGCCTTTAGGATGAATGAGTATCCTTACAAGACGTGAAGGAACCACCTCTACAAAAGATTAGATAATTATCTGTGTTTCTCTAAGGACAGGTCATGCTGGTTCCGCTGCTTCAATCTATTCCCTGTGCCTAAAATTGCAGTTACAGTGATGGTAATGATTTTAACAATGATGTTATTAGTAATTATATAACATTTAAATCTGAAACGATAATAATTGCAATGGTAATAACACATAGCAGATATCTGTAAAATTAGTCGGCCATTCTCCTCAGGAAGGTTCAATGGTGTTGAATGACATCAGCAAATGGTCTGTAAGTTGATTTACCTCTCCATAAATAATATGAGCCTATTACAGCATGGCCCTTAGTTCCTTTGCTGTAACTTACATTTCCCATGGTCATATACCCTGACAAATGTCCTGATGTATTTTCCATATTTTTTCTGCTTCTATTGGGTTTACTATACTTCGAGCTACGTACTTCTGTTTGGTTTAGATTTATATTATTTCTTTTTCACTTAATCACGTCCTTATTTTTCCCCTCGGTTGGTTATAGAGCACATTCTGTCGACGGAAAATGAAAATTACCAGCCCCCCCCCCCTCCTCCACATAAATGCTTAGAAATCCTCATTAAATTTAAGTAATGATAATGATAAGAGTGATAATATAAATAAACGAAGATGGATATTTTTAGCTCATTATTCTGTATAAGCAACGCAGACAAACAATAATTATTGTAAACCAAACATCCCTATGGAAAATTTTTCTTTTGTTTAACCAGGACACTCCCTTCACCCACTTGGAAATTACCCATGTTCCCACTTTAAAAAACACTAAGTTAAAGTTTCCTAGTAAGTAGAGACTTGGTAACTTATAAGCACTTCATTAATCAAATAACACAGGTGACTTTGGTATCACATTATACTACCTTTCAAGATTATCACCAAAACTAGTTAAATATATTGTAAACTAGTGATTGCCATCTGTCTAACAGCAAAACAGAAAATACGGAATTAAGTTTAGAAAATACGGTGTTAAGAGTACAAAATAAACAGAGAAAAGCGAAATCAAATTTACAAGAGTAAAGAATAAACATAGAAAATGCAGAATTTAGATAACAAGAGTACAAAGTAAACAGTGAATACGAATTTAAATTTACAAGAGTACAAAATAGACAGGGAAAAACGAAATTAAGTTTACAAGAATACTAAACATGTTTACTCTAAATAAGCATTTCCCTTTCTCGCCACCACACGCACCATACCAGTGTGCAAACAGAGCAACAGGAGCGAGGTCTGGAAGGGTCAAGAGCTCTGCCGTGACCCGGTCATGACCCTGCGAAACGACTACTGCTTCCACGTGACCTTAGTTGACCTTTGTGCGAGCGATGCGTTTCTCCCCGACTAATTACCGTTATTACACATCGTGCATCATAAGTCAACTGTCACCGAAGTCCATGCAATGATGCAATCGGGGGGGGGGGGTGGAGGGGGGGAGGGATATATCACTGACCGCGACGACGAAGGGGGCGTGGCTAAACAGGGGGATCAGGCGGTGGGTGTGGTCTTGGTAGGTAAAGGCGTGGTCGAGATAGGGTAGGAGAGGGGGGGAGGGGGAGAGCGAGGGGAGGGGGGGGGGTGAAACGGAAGGTTGCAGGACCGAGAGAGAGTTCTGCAATCCATCATCGTCAACGTGTCATGGTCAGTCAAGCCATGTTTCGACTTGTGGCAGTTATGGTGGAAGTGTGTACTGCCCCAGGCTTTTATTTTTCTTCTTTTCTCTCTTTGCGCTCTCTCTCTCTCTCTCTCTCTCTCTTCTCTCTCTCTCTCTCTCTCTCTCTCTCTCTTCTCTCTCTTGTCTCTCTCCTCTCTCTCTCCTCTCTCTTCCTCTCTCTCTCTCTCTCTCTCTCTCTCTTCATCCGTCTCTCTCCTCGTCCCGTCCCTGTCCTCTCTTCNCTCTCTCTCTCCCTCTCCCTCTCTCTGTTCTCTCTCTCTCTCTCCCATCTCTCTCTCTCTCTTCTCCCTCTCTCTTCTCTGTCCTCTCCTCTTCTCTCTCCCCTCTCTCTCTCTCTCTCCTCTTCTCTCCTTCTCTCCTCTCTCCCTCCTCTCTCTCTCTTCCCTCTCTCTCTCCTCTCTCTCCTCTCTCTCTCCTCTCTCTCTCTCTCCTCTCGTCTCTCTCTCTCTCTTCTCTCTCCTCTCCCTCCTCTCCTCTCTGCTCTCTCCCTCTCTCTCTCCCTCTCTCTCTCTTCTCTCCTCTCTCTCTTCCCTCTCTCTCTCTCTCTCTCTCTCTCTCCCTCTCTCTCTCCCTCTCTCCCCCCCCACTCTCCTCTCCCTCTCCCGCGTAGGCCGCAGCGCCCCCACCCTTTCCGCCAATGCTGGGAGATTGATCTGTTTAGGTCCTTGAAGATTCATGGCGTCAAAACGTTGTTGTTGACTTTCGTGTTTCGTTTTTTTCTCTTTCTCTCTTTGTATCTATCCATTTATCTTTCTTTATCTCTCTCTCTTTTCTCTTTCGATCTATCCATTTATTTATCTCACTTTCTCACCCTCTGCATATGTATATGTATATTTATATATATATTATATATATATATTATATATTATATATATATATATATTTATATATATATAATATATATATATATATATAGTATATATATATATATGTATTATTAATATATAATATATATATATATATATATTATATTCACAATACAAGATATGTATTTGACCGGTTTCGATTATGTCTTCATCAGAAATACATCATGCATCTATATATGTATGTATCATACACACACACACACACTTCATTACTTTTTTGATTCTTCAAGCACGTTAAAAATACATTTCAGTCTTTTCATTCCATTAATTCACAACTATGGCTCTACAGTGTACTGTCCAGCTTCTTTATACAAGACTTTCAATGCCACAGATCAAAGACTTTAAAACTAAAATTCTGTACAACCCTCATGCGGAAGGTAGCTTCATGCGAGAATGATTTTGAGAGAGAGATGTGAGAGAGAGAGAGAGAGAGAGAGAGAGAGAGAGAGAGAGAGAGGAGAGAGAGAAGAGGAGAGCGAGCGGAGAGAAGGAGAGAGGGAGAGAGAGAGGTGTGAGAGAGAGAGGAGAGAGAGAGAGAGAGAGAGAGGAGAGGAGAGAGAGAGAGAGAGAGAGAGAGAGAGAGAGAGAGAGAGAGAGAGAGAGAGAGAGAGGAAGAGTGTGTGTGTGGTGTGTGTTGTGTGAGGAGAGAGAGCGAGAGAGAGAGAGAGAGAGAGAGAGGGGGGGGGAGAGTGAGAGAAGAGAGAAAGGGGGGGAGGGGAGAGAGAGAAAGAGAAAGAGCGAGGAGAGAGAGAGGAGAGAGTTGTGTGTGTGCTGTGATCGGAAATATCCTGCATAGGGGACTTATCCTCAAAGAATGACAAACAATCGCAATATCAAACAGAACAGGCAAGCTAACTCAAAAGAAAAAACAATTTTAAGACCGAGAAGAAAGGCTACATCGAGTGAACTGCCAAGCTAGTTAGAAAAGTTAGACGCTAGAAAAAAATACATTAGCGAAACAAGCAGGCGGCTCTAGTCTACAAGCACTTAGCTTTTTCGTCAGTCCTCAGCTGTTCGTGGTTGTAGTGGAGTTAGTAAAAGGATACAGCGGTATTAATCACAGTGAAGTCTAATGTCAGAGAGAGAAAGAGTTAGATCTGGAGATGTGTATAGCCAAGACGCAACTGTTTTTAGATAGACAAACAGACCGATAGATTTGATAGATAGGTAGATAGATGGATAGGTAGGTAGACAAAGGAGAGAGTTCTAAAAGTATGCTCTTATCATCATCATTCAGAGTTTTTTTTTCTCTTGTATAAAAAATAAATTCAAGTACAGGAACGTGTGTTCAACTGTCTTTGATAAGACCGACTCAAAGAGCATACTGTATGTATTCCGTGCACTTGTGTGCGTGCGCGCGTGCACCCGTGCGTGCGAGAGTGCGCATGCGTTGATCCGAGCGAGTGGCTGTCCGCACAAGCCAGTCCGTTTGCATACCATTTCAGGAACATCCATACAGCGATAACAGTCAATAGCGCGCACATATACACAAATATACAGATGAGCATTTATGTATAAAAACAATACCATTATCATAGCGAATAACCACATGTTTCAGACAAAATAATACAGCTGCAATGACAATGTCGCCATATTTATCCGCGACACCAAATGAAACCGGCCTGATAACAGCTACGGGGTTATTTATTTGAATTTCAATCACTCCGTTATTACCGAAAAATCCACACATGCATTTGGAGCCGCACCATGTGATATGTATAATCGTGTTTTACAAGTCATAAGAACTGGCGTTGTATATTATCATAACAAACAATGCACGGCTGTTATTTGGTGGGGGGGATAATAGCGAGGGGACAGCGCGGAGTTCATTACTGGTTCATGACTAATGGGTTTTAGTCACTGTGTCGAGACAGCTTCGTCTTTTGTGAAGCTCCCCGCCCGCCAATCCCCGGCGATGTAATTTCTACGGCAATCAAAAACCGTGGGAGAGAGATAAAAAAAAGAAAAAAAGAAAAGAAAAAGACAAAAAGAAAAACAATTACGCACGTATTTTGATCACTGTTGACCGTAAATACCCGCGACACACAATGTGGACTCCATTGGTGTAAATTTCCCCAAGATGCTTATTTGCTGTCGCGTCTTGGACGGAGAAAAAGTGGTGTCGAAATGAAAATCAGATAGTAATGGGCGGGTATCTTTTTCTTTCTTCCTCCCTTTCTCTTTTTCTCCCGTGTTCTTTTTCTCTTTTGCCGGAGGGGGAGGGGAGGGAGGGGGTTGGTAGGAGAAGGTTAGCGTTACGAAAATCCTGCTGCGAACTCGACGTAACTGTGTTAGAGACCGCAGGTACATCGCTTTCATTTCGCTTCCTATCATATTTCGAACATT
>NW_020869095.1:101258-106258 GCF_003789085.1 Penaeus vannamei | reverse complement strand
CTTCTTCTCCCTCCGTTCTCTCCTCCCCTTCCTTCCTCTCTTCTCTCTCCCTCGTCTCTTTCCATCCCCATATTTCACTCTCCTCTCCTCTTTCTCCTTCCCTCTGGTCCTGTCCTCTCCCCTTCTCCACTTCCGCTTCACTCCTCTCTCTCCCTTCCCCATTCTCTACCATCCTCCCCTTCCTTCCCCTCTGTTCCTCTCTCCCTCCCCCCCTCCGCTTCCCTCCTGCCCTTTCCTCTTCTACCTTCCTCTCCCTCCCTTCCTCCTCGCCTCCTCTACCTTCCCCCTCCACTTCCCTCTTCCCCTTCCTCTTCTACCTTCCTCTCCCTCCCCTGCCCTTCCCCTCCTTCCTTCAGGCTCAACGACACCCATAACCGTTGCGGAATTCGGTTAAAAAGGGGAAGAGGGGGGAGGGGAAGGGAAGAAGGAGGGCGAGGGAAGAGGGGGAGGAGGGCGAGGGAAGAGGGGAGGGGAGAGGGGCGAGGGAAGAGGAGAAGGAGGGGCGAGGGGAAGAGGGGGAGGAGGGGCGAGGGGAAGAGGAGGGAGGGCGAGGGGAGGAAGACCGAAGGGGAGAAGGGGCGAGGGAGAGGAAGACCGAAGGGGAGAAGGGGCGAGGGAAGGAGGGGCGATCATTCCCTTATCCGCATACGATGAAAATCCGCGAGCGGGTGCGGACAGGGCGAGGGACACGGTGCGTCCGCAGAGGAGACGGCCGCTGACGGACACTAAATTGACAATGAGCGACACTGCTGGCTGGCGAGGGGGGGGGGGGAGGGGAGGGGTGAAGGGGATGATGGGGAAGGGGGGGGGGTGAGGAACAGACAGCAGGGAGACACGCAGGATGGAGGGAGCTGGGGGGGGGGAGATGAAATAGAAGGGGGTTTGAAAGAAAAATAATGTATACAAACAAGTGCAAAATAATGTGCACTGGCTGACAAAATGCATGCACACATACACATACATATACAGTATGTGTTTGTAATTCGTGCGTGTGTGGGTATGTGTGTGTGTGTTGTGTGTGTGTGTGTGTGTGTGTGTGTGTGTGTGTGTGTGTGTGTGTGTGTGTGTGTGTGTGTGTGTGTGTGTGTGTGTGTGTGTATATATATATTATATATATATATATATATATATATATATATATATATATATATATAATATTATATATATATAATATGTATAATATATATGTATGTATATAAACATATACAAGTATATGTATATATATACACATATATAAGTATACATATATATATCTATACGCACACACACATACACACGCACACATATATATATGTATATATATATATATATATATATATATATAATATATATATATATATATATATGTATGTATGTGTGTGTGTGTGTGTGTGTGTGTGTGTGTGTGTGTGTGTGGTGTGTGTGTGTGTGTGTGTGTGTGTGTGTGTGTGTGTGTATGTATACAGTGAACCCTCGTTTTTCGCGGGGTTACGTTCCAAAAAAGAACCCGTGATAGGCGAAATCCGTGAAGTAGTAATTTTTTTTTTTCTTTTTTTTATTATACAATGAAATACTCTACAATACATTGAAACCAAAGAACAAAACCTTTTTACAGGCCCAAGCATTTGTTTAACAAATAAAAGTAATGTATAAACGTTTTTTACAAATAACTACTGTACTGTAAAATAATAATTTTAATCATCAATACGAACTGAAGGCTTCATGGGTTTTAGAGAAAATTTGCAAACCTTTGGCAAGCTGTTTTACGTACATGTACATATTAAACCGTAACGTTATTGACGTTACACACACACACACACACACACACACACACACACACACACACACACACACACACACACACACACACACACACACACACACATAGTGGTGTGTGTGTGTGTGTGTGTGTGTGTGTGTGTGTGTGTGTGTGTGTGTGTGTGTGTGTGTGTGTGTGGTGTGTGTGTGGAATTATTTCAACCGCGCCACAAATGTCTTTCTTTTAAAAGGCTTGCCACAAAATGTAGGTTAATAACTAAAAACGTTCTAACCAATGCCGGGAATAATTTTCCATATAAACGATAAAAAAACATATTCTTATTAAATTAATGCTGCATATTTTGATAATGTCACTTCCGTATTGCCGCCACCACCTTTTTTTTTTTTTTTTTTTTTTTAGAAACCCTGAGAAAACCCAATCTTGACACATTTTAATGTGAGTACCATGACTTACCAATCTTAAGGCTTATGGAGTGGCTTGAATTTATTCCTTTGTTATATGCGATTACCAAAGGTGCAACAGTCATAGAAACAGTTTTAACCAATTTTCTTTTCCTCTATAATCATGTAAGAATATACAGTTGCTATATTACTATGTAAAACTTTTACATAGTATTATTATTATAAGGAAAACAATGAATAGTCTAACCTACTAACTTGATAAAATTCTAAGCTAAACTACACCTTCCTTTTGCCTACTAATTATAAATCAATAATAATCATAAACATAGATATAATGATCATTCCTTCCCTTTAACTTTCATGTTTTCCTCTCCAATACTTTACTTTGATCTGTGGTTCCATTCATAATTTATGTCTTGGCACAATCGGCAATTGTCTCCTTTGATTACTTTCGTTGTATCTAAGCCTCAAAATATAAGAAAAAAAGAAAAAAATCGACAAGCACTGGGCTGGCAGAGTCATGGCGTGTTCTTCTCCCCAAGGATTTTCCCCAACCTTTCTCTCTCTCTGTTTGGGATGAAAGCAAAAACCTCAATCTCAATTATCACAATTCTATGCAAATAGATTCAAATTTTATATTAATTCGATTGTGTAGCAGTACAACCTTCAATTTCCGGAAAAAAACTGAAAAATTTAATACCCGGCACTTAACATACCTGTGTGCGAGATGAAAGCAAAGACCTCACTGAGTAACGGTTATGTATATCTCTATTAACTCTCTTCCCCCCATATATATATATATATATATATATATATATATATATATATATATATATATATATATATATATATAGCATGTATGAGTGTATACATACACTCTACACACAAATACATAAAGGTAGATAGATGTGTGTGTGTGTGGGAGTAATATACAGCTATTGTCACATGATATATATACATACATACATAGATGAATCCGCAATAAACAGACCAGAATGAGGGAGCCCATAACCACGAAAGAAAATGTGTACATGCACGATATGTATTGTATGTGCAATCGATTTTTTTATTATTATTATTTTTGTACGTATTTCGTTTCTTTGCGTTTTAGTACTTACAGCTCTTTCTATAGATAAGTTGCTACTGATTGTGTATTTTGGAAAGTTTACTTTTAGCTCCTTTCCTTAAGTGTGTTTGTTCTTTTGTCTGAATATTTGTAGTTTCTTTTGTTTGTTTGAATATTTGCCATTGTATTGTTTGTCTAAAAAATAATCGGTTCATGTGTTTGTGTGGATTTTTGTCATTGCCTTTTATCGTTGTAAGATTTGTCGGTTCGTATATTTGTCTGAATATTTGTCATAGAATTTGCTTATTTTCAATTATGTCGTTTTTTGTTGTTGTTTTTATTTGCGTGAATATTTTTCATTGCATTTGTTTGCTTGGATATTTGTCGTTATTTTGTCACTTCACTTGTTTGCAAATTATCTGTCATTACATATGTTTGTATTCAGATTTGTTTTATTTCGTTTGTTTGTGTGGATAGTTTTCTTGGCATGTTTTGTCCGACTTTCTTTCATGTTTGTTTTATCTGTTGTCGGTTAATTCTTATTTTATTTTCTGTCATTACATTTGCTTGTGTTCAAATATGCCGGTTCATTTTTTGTTAGAATATTTGTCAATTGCATTTGTTTGTGTTCAACTTTATCGGTAAATTTTTGTCAGAATTTTTGTCAATTGCATTTGTGTGTGTGTGTGTGTGTGTTCAACTTATCGGTTCATTTTTTATCAGATCCAAATATGCCGGTTCATTTCTTTGTCTGAATATCTCTCAGTTGCATTTGTGTTCAACTTTTCCGCATTTCTCTATATGAATATCTGTCAGTTGCATTTGTCTTCAACTTGGTCGGTTAGACTTCTTTGTCTAAGTGTTTATAGTTGCCTTTGTCTACGAGTGATCAAGCGATGATTTATAGTGCCGAAAAGAATGCCAGTCACAGATAAGGCAATAATTGAAGGGTCTGTGTACATAGGAGTGAGTGGTGGGGGGGGGGGGGGGGAGAGGACATAATGACAGCTTTGTCGACTTGATAATGGAATAAATATTTCTAGATAATATACTTATTTCCCCTTTCCTTTCTCCCTTCCCTTTTTCCCTTCTCCTGATATCCTCCCTTCTCTTAATACTCATTTCCCCCTTTTATTCTCCTCTCTCACTCCCTTTCTCTCCCTCTCTTCACTAGCTCCATCCTTCCCCTTCCAGCTCACCTCCATCTTTCACATCCACCTTTCATCATCCTTTATTTTCCTTCCATACTGCTAACCCCTTCCCACTCTAACCCTTCCCCTCCTCCCTCTCTTCCTCTAACCCCTTCCCTCATTACTTTGCCCCTTCGCTTGACTCCCCCTTCTTCCCACTTCCTTCATTATCCTTTCTTATTCCTCTTCTCCACTCCCCTCCCTCTGCACCTCCTCTCACCCTCTATTCCCTCTCCTTCCCCCTCTCCCCCTCTTCCTCTCTCACCCCTCTCCGCCTTCCTTTCCTCTCACTCCTCTCCAGCCCCCCTCCCTCCCTACCTCCTCTTACCCTTTTCTTCCTTCTCCTTCCACCTCCCCTCTCCCCTCCTTCTCTTCCTCTCGCCCCTCCTCCTCTCACCCTCTTTTCCTTCTCCTTCCACCTCCCCCTCTCCCCATCCTCCTCTAGCTCTCACCCCTCTTATCCCTTTTCCTCCCCCAACTCTTCCCCCCCCTCCTCCCTCACCCTCTCCCCCCTCCTCCTCTTCTCCTCCCACCTCTCTCTCCCTCTCCCTCCCCTCTCCCCCACCCCCTCCCTCCCCTTCCTG
>NW_020869095.1:83758-88758 GCF_003789085.1 Penaeus vannamei | reverse complement strand
AGAGAGGGAAGGGAAGCGAGATGAGGAGAGGGAGGAGGATAGAGAGAAAAGAAGAGGAAGAGGAAAAGAAGAGGAGAAGGGAGAAGGGAAAATCAGAGGAAGGGAGGGGAAAAGAGGGGAAGGGAAGAGAGAGGAAGAGAGTAAAGAGAGGAGAAGGGAAGGAAAATCAGAGGAAGGGAGGGGAAAGCGAGTAAGACAGAGAGGAGGGAAGGAAAATCGGAAAAGAGGGGAAGGAAGCGAGATGAGGGAGGAGGGGAAGATCACGTCGACGACAGGAAGCCATATGAATGAAGGTTGAGCCTTCAGCCAATTGTCTACATCAACAGACCTGTCGCCGAGTAGTAGTGGCTACCTGTTACGTTCTGTTGCGTGCGTTACTTTGATCTCATCGACGAGGTGGGGAGTTGGGAAGAGAGAGGGAGAGAAGGGGGAAGAGAGGAAGGAGGGGAGGAGACACACGACAGATAGACAGACAGACAACGGACGGATGGTCTGACAGTAACTTATAAACAGACAGACAGACAACGCAACGGATGGTCTGACAGGTAACTTATAAACAGACAGACAGATAGACAGACAGACGAACGGACGGATGGTCTGACAGGTAACTTATAAACAGACAGACAGATAGACAGACAGACGGACGGACAGACTGACAGATAAACATATGAACGGACAGACAGACAGGGACAAAGTTAAAGAGACAGGCGCCGATACAAAGACAGAAGACGACACAGACACAGAAACAGAGACAATCGCAGCGCGTAAATACAAAGAAAGTAGAGACAGACAGACACACACGGTGAGACAGACGGCGCAGAGACAGACAGACACACACACGGCGAGACATACGAAGTAGAGACAGACAGACACACACGGCGAGACAGACGGCGCAGAGACAGACAGACACACACACGGAGAGTCAGACGAAGTAAAGACAGACACACACACGGCGAGACAGAGCCATTGCAGAAATCACGGCTCGGTCATTGCAGATTGCATAAACAGAATGCGCAATGACTCATCAGGAGCGCGGCATCCCATTCCTCCACTGACCTCCGCCGCCCTTCCTGTCGCCCTCGGCCTCAGGAGCACCCTTCCCTCGGAGCGTGTTATGATGTATCAGTGAGCCTTTGAATTACTCCCCGCCTCCGGAGCATGTTTTATCTCCCGAGAATGTTTTAACACCTTCGTAAGTGATGGATGTCCTGCCTGCCCTTCCCGATCTCTTTCTCTCTCTCTCTCTCGCAGCCTCCCTCCCTCCCTCTCCCTCTCCCTCCCCCTCCCATCCATCGCCCTCTCAACCCTCCTAAATCCGGTGAGATTATTATAGGCCGACTCGCCACCGCTTTTGAACCCTTTGGACAGGTGGTACAAGGGCTAAATCCCCCTGCCCACAGTAGCTGGCTTCTACCTTCAACCTGGTACTTCCCTCGTCTCGACCCTCCCCCCTCCTCCTCCTCCTCCTTGCTCCTCCCTCACTCCCTCCCTCCCTCCCTCCCTCGCCGGACCAGAACGTGATGGAGAAAAATGGTCTTTACACTCGTTAACCAATTTACTTCACTGGAAAAGCTATTCATCATTGTGCTTGCATGTGCCCGCCGCGTATATCACTATAATCAACCGCATGCTCTGAGCTCATAAATAAGGGAGAATTAAGTGTGCTATTAGGGAGGTAATAAATTCATTTCCCTCTCCCTTCTCCCTCTCGCCTCTGACGTTCCTCCTCTTTTCTCTCCCCCCAGCAGCGACTCGGCGGGAGTAGGAGTCGCCAGTGACACAAACATGAGCATAAATAACTGCTAAGTGGCTACCCCGCGGCGATACTCAACATCTTTGTATGTAGGCAACTCCCCTCCCCGCCCTGTTCCTTGTTCCCTCTCGTCTCCTCGCCCTCCAGTCTTCCCTCCCTGCCTCCCTCCTTTCTCGCTCTCCAGCCTTCCCTCCCTCGATCCTGTTCCCCTCTCCGCCCTGTTCCCTGTTCCCTTTCGTCTCCTCTCCTCCAACCTTCCCTCCCTCCCTCCCTCCTTCTCGCCACACGTCACCTTCCCTCCTTTCTTTGCAATCATTCCCTCTTTCTTTCCTGCTCTCCCCTCTTCCCCTCTAGCCCCGCCTCTGTTCGTCTTTCGTATGTTCCATTCCTCTGACCTTCCCTTCACTTCCCTCCTTTATATTTTCCATCTCTCCTTCTATCTATTATCCTTTCATCTTTTCACCCATCTATCGACCCAATTATACACCATTCCACTTACTCATCCACCTACTCGCTCACCTCAATCGTCTCATTTCATGTTCGTTGTCAGCGTAGCCCCCTCACTCACTCACTGCACCTCAAAACACTACCACAGCGTCACTGCACTCACTCTTCACTCGACTCTCACGTCACATCTCACCCAACTCATTCACGACACTCACTCACTCCCTCACTCGTTTCAGATCACCCACCTATACATCCACCTGCCCATGCTATCCATCGCATCCATTCAGTCCATCCGTCATCCCCTTTCCTTACATGGGACAAACGTGATATACTATTTTACATAGCCATCAAGGTTATTCATCTTTCCCTATGCTTATTTCCTTCACTTCCTATAGTCGGTTTCCTATCTTTCTGCCTCTCTGTTCATCGTTTTGTCTCTTTTTTCGTCGGTAATAGACAGAGACAATAAATCGAAAAACACGAAAAAAATGGAGTACATGAGTAGTAATATCAATAAAGAAACAAAAAAAAAAATGGTCGTGGTAAAGAAGTGAGCATGTGTAAAAAAAATGAATAATAACAGACCCGAATAAGAAGAGGACGATGATACAGAACAGACGAAGAAGAGAAATAGAAGAAAAAAGCCGATTAATGGAAAAAAAAATCATTCTGGCCGGATACATATAACAAGAAGCACAATTAAAAGATGGAACTAGTTGATAAGGATAATACGGAACATGAATGAACACAGAAAGAACAAGGTTTGGCATGAAACAAATATTATGAATTGAATGACGATCAGAACAGGTCGAGAGGACAAGAGGAAATACGAATAAAAGAACAAAACCCAAAAAGAAGCAACTTTGATCAGGAACACAGAATATGAATGAAATAACGAAAATAAAATTGATATTATAGAAATACAAATGAACAACGAAAGACAAATCTGCCCATCACAACAGGAGCAATTTGACTATGAACAACGCCAAAGAAAACAAGACTGAGAACCCAACAGACAACTGTGAATTACCAAGAATAGGGAAAGAAAGACCAATTATTAAAGGAAAAGAAAGTAAATAAAAGTGGGGGAGGAAGGTGTGGTTGAAGAGGAGGATAGAGTTGTAGATAGATAGGAGAGATGAGAAGTATGCAGGAGGAGCCCAAGGATGAGAAAAAAAAGAAAAAGAGAAGAGAGAGTTCTATGAGTGCAGGAGGGAATTAAGAGAGAAAAGAGAGAGAGATGGGAGGGAAATGGATGAGAGATGAAGAAAGATGAGGAGAGGGACAGGAAAGAGAGAGGAGAGAGGAGAGGGAGGAATGACGAGAGAGAGAGAGGGATGTGAGAGAGAGAGAGAGAGAGAGCGAGGAGAGAGAGAGGAGAGAGAGATGGAGAGAGAGGAGGAGAGTTATTGAGGGGTGAAAGCCCGAGGAGAGGAATGAGAGAGAAAGAGAGACTGGAGGAAGAGGAGAGACGGTGAGAGAGCAGAGGAGAGACGATGAGGAGAGAGACGAGAGAGACGAGGAGAGAGAGAGTGAGAGGAGGAGAGATGGATGATGACGAAGGACGAGAGAGGAATGATGAGAGAGAGGAGAGAGATGAGTGAGAGTATGAGAAGGAGCGAGGTGGAATGGGGGGGGGAAAAAAAAGGAAAGGAAGGGGGGGGAGAAAAAAAAAAAAAGGAGAGGTGGGTGAAAGAGGGGGGGGGAAGAAAAAAAGGGAGGAAGGAGACGAGAGCAGAGAGAGAGAGAGGAAGAGAGAGAGGGAGGAGAGAGAGTGAGATGAGAGATGAGAGGAGAGCCGAGCGCAGAGAGAGAGAGAGAAGAGAGAGTATGAGAAGGAGCAGAGGTGGAATGAAGAGAGAGACAGCACAAGCAGATAGACACAAGAGCGATGTGGAAAAATGGAAAGAGGAAAAAGCTGAAAAATGAGACACGAGCAAAGACAAGGCGAAGAAAGAGAGGGGAGAAAAGACGACAAACGAACCAGGCAGAGTGTATCAGGTCCTCAGCCCCTGTCCACCGCGTCCACACACCGGCGAAGGGCAGGGACAGGTGTCACAGGTGCCATCAGCCTCTCCATGACACCGTCTTCCTTCCCATCCCACTCCCCCTTTCACCCCCCCCTTAGCCCTTTCCCCCATTCTTGTCCCCTGTCATGCCTCTCCCCTCCCCTTTCATTTCTGGTTTGCACATATTCTTAACATTTCACCGTCTCTTTTTTCTGTAACTCCCCCTCTCCCAGTTCAATTTCTCTCTCTCTCTCCATCCCCCCCCCACCACTGCAATACCCCTAGCTCCCCCTCTCCCACCCCTCCCACTTTCATTTCTCCCCCTCCCTGTCCCCTGTGATAACCCCTCCCTTTATTCCTCTCTCTCACACCTCACCCTTGCATACCATCCCCCCCCCTGTAATGCACCCCCCTCCCCTTCCATTTACTGACTCCCTCACACCCCACTCTCACCCCTTCCCCCCCATCCTCAGTAATCCCTTCCTCCTACCATCCCATTTTCTTCTCCCTCACCCACCCTTCACCACACACCCCCTCCCCAGTAATGCCCCCTTTTTCATTCCTCGCTCACACCCACCCTCAACCCCATTCCCTCTTTGGACTGTAACCTCCCCCTCTTCATTCCTTTCCCCTCACACCCCGCCCCCCCCTCCCATTTCCTCTCTCACACCTCACCCTCAACCCCACCCCCCTCCCCTGTAACTCCCCCCTCTTCATTCCTCTCCCCCTCACACCCCACTCTTTATTCTATTCCCTTCCTTCTAACCCCCAGTCATTCTCCCCAAATCCTC
>NW_020869095.1:66258-76258 GCF_003789085.1 Penaeus vannamei | reverse complement strand
AGAAAAAAATAATAAAACTAAAGAATAAAAAAGCTCAGCCAAAGAGAAAAAAATATTGAATATAAGACTCTGAAGAAAACATGGACAGCTAAAAAAAAACACGAAAGGAGAGGAAAGGGCAGCAAAATAGAATGAGAAAGGCAAAGATAAAAGAGAAAGCATCTTGTGGCAGATTTATGAAAGGAGGAGAAAGGTGAAAAGGCGAGATAAACAGGACATACGCCGATAAAAGTGCACTTATAGACCGATAAGACGCTCGTAAAGAGAGCTAGAGACGGAGGATCTGATAAACAAGGAACAGAAGAAGGAAAAGGACGAACAACATAAACCGCACGTTCCTTTATGTGGGAGAACGAGGAAGAAAAGAGGAAAAGGATATGTAGCATCGAGGAAAAAAAAAGCAAAAAAAAACATACACAAAGAAAATAGACAAAGAGAACCATCCCAAACCAGAAACAAAGGAAAAAAAAAGAAATGAGAAAGAAAGAAAACAGATATATATTTGGAATTAATCTCGTTGAGTTTGTGACTTTAGAAACTGTTCTTGAGATGATGGATGGGAAGGTGACGCCTCATGACAAAGTCCGAGAGAAAAATGAAGCGCTCAGAAAGACACAAAACGCACGACGGTACATTCGTAACAAAGGCAGGGGGAGAGCAAGAACAAGCGAGAGAGAGACAAGAGAGAGAGAGAGAGAGAGAGAGAGAGAGAGAGAGAGAGAAGAGAGAGAGAGAGAGAGAGAGAGAGAGAGAGAGAGAGAGAGAGAGAGAGAGAGAGAGAGAGAGAAGAGAGAGAGAGAGAGAGAGAGAGAGAGAGAGAGAGAGAGAGAGAGAGAGAGAGAGAGAGAGAGAGAGAGAGAGAGGGAGAGAGAGAGAGAGAGAGAGAGAGAGAGAGAGAGAGAGAGAGAGAGAGAGAGAGAGAGAGAGAGAGAGAGAGAGAGAGAGAAGAGAGAGAGAGAGAGGAGAGAGAGAGAGAGAGAAGAGAGAGAGAGAGAGAGAGAGAGAGAGAGAGAGAGAGAGAGAGAGAGAGAGAATAGAGACAGACTGAGAGAGAGGGGAGGAGAAAAAGAAGAAGAGAAAGAAAGAATATAATAGAGAGAAGTGAGAAGAGAGGAGGAGAGGGAGGGAGAAGAGAGAGAGAGAGAGAGAGAGAGAGAGAGAGAGAGAGAGAGAGAGAGAGAGAGGAGAGAGAGAGAGAGAGAGAGAGAGAGAGAGAGAGAAGACAAGAGACAGAAGAGAGAGGGGGAAAGAGAGAGAGAGAGAGAGAATAGAGACAGAGTGAGAGAGAGGGAGGGAGAAAAGGAGAAAAGAAGAGAAAAGAATATAATAGAGAAAGTGAGAGAGAGAGAGAGGAGAGAGAAAGAGAGAGAGAGAGAGAGAGAGAGAGAGAGAGAGAGAGAGAGAGAGAGAGAGAGAGAGAGAGAGAGAGAGAGAGAGAGAGAGAGAGAGAGAGAGAGAGAGAGAGAGAGAGAGAGAGAGAGAGAGAGAGAGAGAGAGAGAGAGAGAGAGAGAGAGAGAGAGAGAGAGAGAGAGAGAGAGACGAGAGAGAAGAGAGAGAGAGAGAGAGAGAGAGAGAGAGAGAGAGAGAGAGAGAGAGAGAGAGAGAGAGAGAGAGAGAGAGAGAGAGAGAGAGAGAGAGAGAGAGAGAAGAGAGAGAGAGAGCGAGAGAGAGAGAGAGAGAAAAAATAGAGAAAGAGAGAGAGAGGGACGAAGAGAGAGAGAGCGAGAGAGTTGAGGAGAGGGAGAGAAAGAAAGAATCAAAAAAAGACATTTAAGTGAGGACAAGAAACAACAAAAGTAAAAACAGGGAGGGAGAATAAAAAGAGATGAGAGGGAGAGAGAGAGAGAGAGAGAGAGAGAAAGAGAGAGAGAGAGAGAGAGAGAGAGAGAGAAGAGAGAGAGAGAGGAGAGAAGAGAGAGAGAGGAGAGAAAGAGAGAGAGAGAGAGAGAGAGAGAGAGAGAGAAGAGAGAGAGAGTAGAGAGAGAGAGAGAGAGAGAGAGAAGAGAGAGAGAGAGAGAAGAGAGAAGAGGGAAGAGACACGAGAGTAGAGAGTGAGAGAGAGTAGAGGAGAGCAGACAGAGAAGAGCGATTGGTCAGAGAAGAGGAGATCGCAGAAGAGCTAGAAGTGCGCACGACGCACGCAGATTAATGAAGAGAGAGAGAAGAGAAGAGAGAGAGAGAGAGAGGAGATGAAGCAGAGCACAGAACTACGAAGTAGAAGAACATATAACGTAGGCAGGAAGACCGCAAGACAAAGACGGGTAGATTGTCCAGCACATTTGGTACTCACAACCCTCACACCCTCCCTTTCTCGTCTTAGCCCCTCCCTCCCCTTTACCGCACCGAACACTTTGGCCGCTCTCCCCCTCGTTTCCTCTCTGACCCCCTCTCCCGCTCCTCGCCTTACTAGTAATCGCCTATCTTCCCCTTAATCTCACCTCTAACCGCGTCTTTTCTTCTTCTACCTTCACAAACACCCTTACCCTCCCCCTCCCACAACTCCCCCCCCCCCCCCCCCACCCACCTTTTCCCCCCCCACCCCCTTACCCCCCCCAAAACCACCGCCCAAACCCCCCCCCACCCCCCCCAACAACCCCCCACCCCCCATACCCTCCCCCCCCCCCCCCCCCCCTCCTCCCCTTATCGTCTGAAGATCTGCCTCCCTTTCCCATATATTACCAGGCCGGTATGTGACCCTCTCTTCCTCCTCCTTTCTCTATCTACCACCTTAACATACAGTTCCCCCCTCCCCCTCTTCTCTAACTACTACACTCCTTTCTCCTCGCCCTTTAAAACCGCTTACCAAAAATCTCTCCTACATCCTCTCACGCTTCAACCTTCTGACCCTTCCTTCTATCCCAAACCTCTCCCCTCCTACCTCCTCCACCCTTCCGCTTTGACCCCTCATCCCTTCTTCCCTCACCCTTTAACCCCAAAACCCCATCTCTCACCCACCCATTCCCTCCATCCCTCACTCCTCACCCTCCCTCACCTGGCCTCCTCGCTCCACCCTCCTCTAACCCAACCATTCACCCTCTCGCCCTCTCCCTCCTTCCTACCAACCTCCTTCCTCAGGCACCTCGCCTCACCCTGCAATCTTAGTAGATAATTTAAATACGTCTTTCAAGTGTTAAGAAAACAATTGATCGTGACACATACCAGCGGAGACGTCGATGATTTGATTCATTAGGCTCGGAGACACTTTTCAGGATGTGTTCTTTGTGTCGCGGGCGTCCAAGCCTCAGCGTTACGGCGTCACGTGCCCGAGGAACCCGTGACGCCTTTATAAACCCTTTTCACAGAAGTGTCACCAGGAGGATGTGTCCTTCTTGAAGCCTGGGACATCTCTTTCTTCATATTCATTTTTTCTTCTTCTGTTGTTCTTCTTCCTTTTCATTCGCTGAGAGCCTCGTGACGTCATACAATATGGACCAATCACCAGACGTCAAAGCATTACGAGTATCGGATCTTTGGAAATTATTCTTTTCTTCTTCTTCTTCTTCTTTTGGAAAAGGAATTTGGTCTTAGTAAAACTTATATGTTATTACTAGAGAGTGAGATATCATAATCATGAAATCTTGCCACATGTCAGATACCTTTTCAACGAAACGATAATCATTGGCATGCTACAAGTACATCGATAATGGAAAAGGATACCTCTCTCTGGTTGGATGAGATAGTATGTGTGCCTGTCTGTGTCTCTAAATCTCTCTTTCCTCTCGTACTCTACTCTCTCTCTCCTCAACTCTCTTCTCTCTGCTCTCTGTCCTCTACACTCTCTCTCATGCTACCTCTCTGACTCTCTCTCTCATCATCTCTATCTATCTATCTGGATCTATCTAATCTACAATGCATATCATCAGTCTCTCTAACATATCTGGACCACGAAAACGAAAAATCAACCAATCTCATGTCCTTTCTGTCTGTTACGTCTCTCTCTCTTCTCTCTCTCTCTTTCTCATCTTCTCTCTCTCTCTCTCTCTCTCACTCTCTTCTCTCTTCTCTTCTCTCTCCTAAGTAAAATCTATTCTTCTCTATCTATTTCTCTCCAAACCTAATCTCCCATCTGATATCTCCTAAATCTCTCACATAAACTCATTCTTTCTCGAATACTCTCTCTCCTATCCTCTTTTCTCACTAACTCTAATTTCTCTCATTTTTCGAAATCTTCTTTTTCCATCTCTCTACTGCCTTCCTACTCTTCCCTAATTCTCTCCTCATCTCTCTATCATACCTATCCTCCTCTATATCTCTCTCTCTATCACTTCTCACCAAACTAAACAAGACCCAAAGCTCTCCACTAACAACGCCAATCACCCACTCCCACCTCATCAGAACTCAAAAATTCCAATCAATATACCATCCAAAACAACCTCCAAACTCCTAACCCCCAAACACAACACCTACATCCAAACAAATCCACCATAATCATTACAATCCATCTTCTCTCATCTCTCTCTCTCTCTGTCTTCTTTTATCCCACGCTTCTCGTCTCTCTTATCGTCTAGCTCTTACAACCCCTCCCTCTGTCTACGCTTCTTTCTCTCTATGCTCTCTCTCTCTCTTCTTCCATCACATTCTCCCCCTCCCACCCATATCTCTCTTTACGGATTACCCGTGGCAGAAGACACTCCAACTATCAAGAAAGACTCCTCATGAACCCTAGATTCGCCATGCACTCAGACTGTAATAGTATTGATATGTAAAACGATATCTTGCAACGGCGTTGTTCATTGAGCAACTAAATGATAACGTCGTTGTATAAATATAGAGATTCCGTGCGATAAAGAAATCTGAACTCAAGCAAGTTGGCCATTAAATGTAATTTATACTTAAGGTTGTCATTCTTAACCGAGGGGAAATTCTGGTTATTGGTTATATAGTGTCTTTTAGATACTTTGTGTGATGTGATAGGTCAGCCGCGGATAGTTGGTACGGTGGGAAGGCGAGGTAATGAGACCGGACAGGCTTTTCGCTGTGAGTAGGATAAGTGCGTTTTGGGGAAATGTCTGCATATTTAAGTATGGGTTTGAGTTTGTGTGTTGAAGTGTGTTGTTCGATCGAGCGAGCGATTAAGATGAATAGTGTATATATTTAAATGTGTGTGCTATATATCATATTCTATATATTATATATATATATAATAATATATATATATATATATATAATATTGAGAGAAGAGGAGAGAGAAGAGAGAGAGAGAGAGAAGAGAGAGAGAGAGGAGGCGAGAGAGAAGAGAGAGAGAGAGATAGATAGATTAGATAGATGATAAGATAGATAGATAGATAATATATATATATATATATGTAATATATATATAATATTATATATATTAATCATACATAATAGAAATAGATAGATAGTAGATAAGATAAGATAGATAGAATCGATAGATAAGATATGATAGATAGACAGTAGATAAGAATAGATACCGTATAAGATGGATAGAAATAGATAGATATAGATAGATAGATATGATAGGTATACCAACACTCATTACCATACTCTCATATAAATTATGACTAGTGGTGTAAACATATACATAGTTACTAAACATAACATAAATATCACGTACTCTTAATAAATATATATATTTACATATACTATGATCATATATATACGTATATATAAATAATAGTAATCTATGTGTGTGTGTTGTGTGTATGTTTGTGTGTGTGTGTGTGTGGTGTGTTGTGTGTGTATATATATATATAATATTATATATATATATATATATTAGTAGGGTAGGTACATATATATAGTATAGTATTATATACTAATAACCATACACTACCCACACACTATCATCACACATGAGGATAGAGTATTATAGGATATTAATATATAGTATATATTATATTCACATATATTTATGTATACATATATATACATCCATGTATGTATGTGTATATATTTGAAAGAATGTATGAGATGAATGGTGCTTGCGAATAGTCCATAACAGTCCAAGCATCAACCTGATCTCAGAAGTTGAATCCCATGGGTCAGAGAAACGGTCACTTTATGCCTTTGGTCACTCAGCATCTTGACCTCCGTGGCTGGACAAGGAACCGCCGCCGTTACTAGAGCCTAAAACGCGAGGACGCCACGACCACATATCTTTATTGTGTGTGTTCCTTCATAATGCCATGACTGTGACTCATCCACGTTTTAGTTTTGCTTGGATTAATTGTCCTGTCAGGAAATCCAACTTTACAGCCTGTCGGAATTGCTGGTTATTCTACAGAGCTGTCAGTTGTTTTAATGTATAGTAATTGGATTTTGGTATACTTATACTTAATCATTATTATTCAACTTATTTTTATTTTCTTTCTTTGTAATTCACTTTTTGAGCATGTATGCACACACACACACACACAAATGTATATATATATTATAACACACTCACACGTGTGCGCGTGTGTGTGTTTGTGCGTGTGCGTGTTATATAATATATAAATACTTACACACACACACACCACACACACACACACACACACACACATAATATATAATCATATATATATATATATATATATATATATAAGATATATATATATATAATATATATATATATATATCTGTTTAACATATTCTCTTCTAAACAAACGACATGACAGAATGATAATAACTATTCAAGTACTTGAGCTGAAGACTTGAGCGGATTGAATTACTTTCTAAGAAATATCAGCGACGTTGTATATCCCTTGCTCCCTCTGACAGGACACAGCTCCTTCGTGGCCTCTGCTCTCCGCTCCGGCCGAGCCCTGCGCTCATGCTCTCTCTCTCTCAGTCTCTCTCTCTCTCTCTCTCTCTCTCTCTCTCTCTCTCTCTCTCTCTCTCTCTCTCTCTCTCTCTCTCTCTCTCTCTCTCTCTCTCTCTCTCTCTCTCTCTCTCTCTCTCTCTCTCTCTCTCTCTCTCTCTCTGTCTCTCTCCTCTCTCTCTCTCTCTCTCTCTCTCTCTCTCTCTCTCTCTTCTCTCTCTCTCTCTCTCTCTCTCTCTCTCTCTCTTCTCTCTCTCTCTCTCTCTCTCTCTCTCTCTCTCTCTCTCTCTCTCTCTCTCTCTCTCTCTCTCTCTCTCTCTCTCTCTCTCTCTCTCTCTCTATCTCTCTCTATCTCTCTCTCTCTCTCTCTCTCTCTCTCTCTCTCTCTCTCTCTCTCTCCTCTCTCTCTCTCTCTCTCTCTCTACTCATTCACTCACTCACTCACTCACTCACTACTCACTCATCTCTCTCTCTCTCTCTCTCTCTTTCTTTCTTTTTTCATTATACATATATATATAGCGCGCGCGGGCCGTGTATGTGTGTGTGCATAGACACATCTGCGTAGCTTTGCGTGTGCGTATCTATGTCTGTCTGTGTATATCTGCAGGGTCCTCTCTCGCTCAGTCGGCCGAGCCCTTTCCTCAGTCCGGGGCAGGTCTGCAAACGGCCTCAGATCCCCGCGCGCGCCCCGCCTGGCACCTTGATTACCTGCGACGCCGCGGATCTGTCACTATTGTCTGCTGTGATTCTTCCTCGCTCCCTTTGGCGTTTCTGAATCCTGCGGCTCGGAGGATCTGCGTGGCACTCCCCTCGCTGTTGTGGTCTTGAGGCTGGAAATGACTCTCTTTCTTTTCTTTGTTTTACCGTGTGGTCTTTAGCTACTCTTCGTTGTATCGTTTTCGTTGCCTAATATTTTGTCTATCTACTTATGAAGCTTTTTATCTGTCGTCTTATCCATTTCTCTCTATTCATCTAGCTCTTGCGCTCTATCCTTTTTTTTTTTTTATCTTTTCTCACTTTTTTTCATCTCCCTTTCTCTCTCTCTCCTCCTACCCCCTCTTTATCTCGTCCTCTCTCTGTACAACCTTCCTTTTCTCTGTCTTTCATTTCCCCCTTCCCCCTTCTCCTCCCGCTCTCTCTCTCTCTCTCTCTCTCTCTTCTTTCTCTCCCTGTACAACCCTCCCTTTTCTCTCTCTTTCATTCCCCCCTTCTCTCCTTCCCGCCCTCCCTCTCTCCCTCATCTTTGGCACTCCAAGGCACTCCCGACACACCCTCCCGTTCTTGGCACTCTCTCGCACAGCATCCGAGAAGCCCCGGGCAGCACAGGGGAGCCCTTGTCCAGTGACATAGGAGCCGACAGAGTTATCACCCGAGGAAGCTGACAGGCCAGTATGGGCGAGGAGGAGGGGCGGGGGGGCTGGGGGAGGTGGGGGCAGGTCGTAAATATGATGTTTAGTGGACAAGCCGGACACTAGGTGGGCCGGGGGAGTAGGGGTTGGAGAGGGATGGAGCTAAGAGGGGGTAGGGACAGGAAGGATGGAGTGGGGTTGTCTAAGTCCTTTGGAAAAGATTGCAGTGTGTTTACTTTTGCCTTTTTCCTTCACTTGGTAAAACATTTTTTTTACTGTTCTTAATCTCAAAAGTATTTTCAAATATACTCTTTGTCATTAACACAACCATTAGCAACATCATAGCCAGTAGCACTTGGTGTATCACTAGCGTTCTTAAATCTATATTCATGGTAATTCATCTGTCGACTTCATCAACGTTGATGTTGGGGCTTTCACAACTTGCGCAGCAAACCATACGCCAGCATCGTCTGTCTCCACATGCTCTGATTGCTTCTGTCTGTTTCGTTTTTGTCCAAGTTGTGATGCAATCCACGTATGGGACTGTAGTTCTGCCTCGTTATCTACCTTCTGGTTTTCCTTGTAACATATCTGTCAGTACATTGTAAGTTTGTGTCCCATAGCATACTTGAAATTTCTTTTTATATGGACGTGAATAGGATCTCGTTTGATTCAAGTTGTAACACACTCCTTTAAACGTCTACCCGATCAAGTTATCCAGAAGAAACGTCTATAAAACCATATTTCGGCTTTTCGGAAGTTTATCGTTCACTACCTTAAAGCATGACTGACGATAAACCTATTTGTACTATTCCAATTTTAAAACAGGGATGGAACAAACCTCCCATATATTAGTCAGCTGAATCATTTACTTCGCATTCCTAATCTCGTTCTGATGTAACAGCACAGGAACCATATGCTGATTTACCCGAACCCAAATCCTTTAAATATTCAATGCCAACGAATATGATGCCAGATAGGGGCTTGGTCGAACTTACCTAGTTACATTACTTTGGTTCTTTTTGCATTAAACTTAAGGTCACCTTTGTACCACCTTGGTTTACACGGTCCAGCCTATCTTGCATGTTTGTGAATGAGTCTGTTATTAGAAATGTGTTATCAACATCCCGTAGATTCGTGATACCTTGTTCGCTAATTTAAAACCAGGATCTCTATTCTCCGCTTCTCTCTTTGCTTGTTCTGTGATGACACTGAATATAGGTGGCGCAAGTATGTGGCCTTGTCTAATGATCATCGTTTTTATTGAGATTATTATTTATGAGATTATTTATTATTATTATCAGTATTATTATCATTATCATTATTATTATCGTTATTGTTATTATCATCATCATTATTATCATCGTTATTGTTATTATCAGTATTATTGTTAATATATTATTAGTCATTATTATTAATATTGATATTATTATCATTATTATCATTAATATTATACTATTATCTTTATATTAATAGTAAACTATTATCATATTATTACTACTTATCATTATCATTATTATTATATATTATTATTATTATCATTATTATTATTATTATTATTATTTTTATCATCATTATCATTATTGCTGTTGTTATTATTACAATTTTCATCATCACTATTATGATCATATTAACATTATGTAGCATCACGAAGCCTTCTCTAACCTTACCCCTTTCTTGGTCGAAAATAAGGCTCACTGTCATTTGTGTAAATCATAATCGTAGAAATTAGCATTTTTATTTTTCAATTATTATAACCATAGTTACAATCATTAATATTACTGTCATTATGATCATTTCTATTTCAGTTATTATCATTACAATCAAAGTTGTTATTATCGTTATCATAATCAGTAATTATTGTATCATTAATTTTCATTATCTGGATGT
>NW_020869095.1:58758-61258 GCF_003789085.1 Penaeus vannamei | reverse complement strand
AGAGAGAGAAGAGACAGCGTTACATACACCGAAAGAGAGAGAGAGAGAGAGAACCGCAGCCCGCCACCCCGCGCTTACGCATGGCATTATTACCAATTCAGCGCGCAATCAATGGTCAACAGCTGGATCTCAATCGAGCGATTAAAGGTCGTGCGATTTGAATGATCATCTGAGCCCGTGCTTCGACTTTTAACATATTATTTCCCCTTCCCTTTGATCATGTGCGAAGCCCTAATTATACAATGAAATTAAATGCACAACCGGGGGAATATATGCGATAGATATATTTGTTTAGTCATGTCGAAAGTATGTGCTGCGGTCCTGGGGTGAAATGGAAATGATTTTCAATGGGTGTTCTTAGAGGTTTGTGGTGGCGTGTTGGGAGAAAGAAAAGAAACAGGAATAAGTAACGACGAAAGCCTTCTTTCATTGTCTCTGTCTCTGTCTCTGTCTTTCCGTCTCTCTCTCTCTCTCTCTCTCTCTCTCTCTCTCTCTCTCTCTCTCTCTCTCTCTCTCTCTCTCTCTCTCTCTCTCTCTCTCTCTCTCTCTGTGTGTGTGTGTGTGTGTTTGTGTGTGTTGTGTGTATGTGTGTGTGGGGGGGCGTGTATGAGAGAGAGAGAGAGAGAGAGAAAGAAAGCGTCTGTAAATCCTTATCTCTTTTTCGATCTGTCTTATTCTCTCTCCCGCGTCCATATAATCAAATGAATGTGAATCTGTCCATCCATAATTTTATATTTCGATTTTTTAACAAGAACATCCTCGGCTCCTTATTCTTCCTTCTTCCTTCTCTGCTTGCCCCCATCTTCCTTTATCTTTGATTCTCTGTCTCTCCTCTCCTTCAAATCCTCAGGTCTTCTTTCCTTTCTTCGCCCTCCCCGTTTCCTAATTTTTCTATCATTTTTTTCCTCTCTCTTTTAATTCCTGCCTCCTTTTCTGTTCAATCTTTCTCCCTTCTTCGCTACTTTATTTCTCTCCCTCCTTCCTTCTTCCTTCGATTCCCCCCCCTTTTGTTCTTCCCTTTTTTATTCTTTCCCATCCTTTTTCCCTTTTCTTTCCGTTTTTTCTTCCTCTCTCCCTCCCTTCCTCCATCCCTCCCTACCTCCATTCATCCATCCATCCCCCATTTCTTACTTCTCAGTCCTTCTCCTCTACTTCACTTCTTTCCTTTGCTCCCTCCCTTCTTTCTTCCCTCCTTTCTTCCCTCCTTCCCTCCCTCCTTTCTTCCCTCCAATCCTTTTCCCTCGTTTCTTCCCTCCCTCCTCCCTCCCTCCCTCACTCTTTCTTTCCCATCTATCACCTTTTTCCTTCCTAGTCCTTCTTCCCCTTCTTCTATCTTATCCCTCCCTCCCTTCCCTCCCTCTATCCTTCCCTCTCTCCTCCCTCTATCTTCCCTCGCTCCTCCCTCTATCCTTCCCTCCTCCTCCTCTTTCCTTCTCCCCTCCCTCCTTCTTTCCTTTCCTTCTTCCCACCTTCTTCTCTCTCAATCCTTTTAACGCTTGTTTCTTTCTTTCCTCCCTCTCATTTTTTCCCTCCCTTCCTTCCTTCTTCCCACATATCATCCCTCCCTCCCTCCCTCTTCTTTCCCATCTACCCACCTTCTTCCCTCCCAATCCTTCTTCCCTCGTTTCTTCCTTCCTTCCCTCCCTCCCCCCCTCTATCCTTCCCTCTCTCCTCCGTCCCTCCCTTATATCCCTCCCTCTCTTATCCCTCCTTCTCTCCCTCTCTCCCCCTCTCTCCTTCCCTCCCTCCCTCCCTCTACCCCTCCCTCTTCCTCTCCCTTCCTTCCCTCCCTCTTCCCACCTTCCCTTCCCCCTTCAATCCAAGACATAAGCAAGAACTCAAGATTAGAGAGGAGGGCTGTCTTCTGCAAATCCTCAGAGAATTCCCAGATTATAACAGACTGCGCTTCTTCAGAGTATATACCCGAATCCTCTGCCGATGTCTGGTCCGGTCTGTGTCTGTTTAATTATAATTGAAAAGGTAGTATGCGTAATTCATAGATTTTTTTTTTCTTTTGGGGGGGGGTATTTGAAAGATAGATAATATTGTTATTTTTTCTTTTCTTTCTTTCTTTCTTTGTCTGCTTGTTTTGTTTTGTTTTTTATTGGGGGGGGGGGGTATCTAAAGGATAGGTAATAGCATGTGTTTTTTTGATGTTTGTCTGATTGCTTGTTGTTTTTTGTTTGTGTTGTATGTACATGTGTTTGTTTGTTGCGTGTGCGTATGTGTTTGTTGTCTGTATGTATGTGTGGGGCTGTGTATGTACCTGTGCAATTGCTGTGAGGAATGACTAAACAGGAAAAAGAATCACACAAGGAAAAAAGAGAAACAAAAAGACAGACAAACAAGCAAATTTAAAGATTTTTTTTTTTAAGGGCGAAACTAAAAATAAAAGAACAAACAAAAACAAAGAGAGGGAGAGAGAGTACACGTGTACCATTTACATACTTATCCTTACAATAGAAAACGAACCGTTGTATTGTAATCCTCCCTACCCCCC
>NW_020869095.1:33758-43758 GCF_003789085.1 Penaeus vannamei | reverse complement strand
GGCTCACAGAGGGATGACGCCTTTCTGAATGAGGAACGGTAAGTTTTAATGTTAGATTTTTATTTCAACAATTACGAGGTAGGACTGTGTAGGAAAATGCCGTTGGAGCAATAATCAGGATTGTGCATTGGATAATATTATGTTCTTATATAAGCGGAGAACGTAACCTACTCATTATGTTTAATCGAAGAATACTTCATGTTTGTGCATCTTCATTATCTATGGTACGATACTTTTTAACTGCTGTTGGATGGCGAGGACGATAGAATGCCCGACGTTCTTTCTCTGCGACATCGCGCGCTCTCTGTTTCCTGAACACAGGCTACTGTTTCCCGAACGTAATGTCTTTTTGAAGAAGTAATAAGAACCTCCAGAATTCATTTCGTGCTTCACTCAACCCATAAGTGTCGCCCTAATTGACATGAAACGAACTTATCCAAGGAGGAATTTTACCCAAGTATCGATGAGACGAGGGCAGTGGAAGCAGTCTTGGTCACTGTGTCCTGAAGACGAGTGAAGAATGTCGGTGTTAATCACATAAAAGCCGTTACTGATATATTCAAAGTATTGAAAGGATAACAGTTGGTGTCAATATGCATTCGCTTTCTCGCCTGAGGTACAGCGAGGCTAGAATCTCCACCAGCATCTTAGAAATGCTCGCCAACTTCAATAGCCCGGAAACCTTAACTGGTACTTGTGGAGATACGGCGAGACAAGACACGTTCTGGTGATTAACAGTGTTTTTATGAGGCTGATGAGGAAATGACTCACAAAGACAAGAATTCGACATCCTGGGACATATAATTTTGTAGTATTAACGTTTTCTATAAAATATTGAGCAGTTTTATATCTTACCAAAGAGTGACTCCTTTTACTTGAGAAGCGTAATGCAGGGCCTTGATGATGCCACTGGGCATCTGATATAAGAAATGAGCTGTGGAAAATTAGAGAAATACTCAAGGCCATCGCACTGTGTCTCAAGGAGCCGCAATCATACCACAGTTTTATGTTATTCAGAGCAAAGGGTGGGAACGAGATACAAACAATAAATGCATTTCTTTGTATTCATTCTATGTGAGAAATGGAGAAATGCATAGCGATCAAAGAATCTTCACTTGAAGTAATCAATAACAGAGACTAAGACAAAACTAATAAATACAGGATGTATGAATGAGGTACGAACATGTAAGAACACAGGATAAACTTCCTGGGATATTGTCATGTTTGGAGAACAGTGAATTGCCACGATCAATACAAGTGGAATGCTGGAAATGGTGTATTTGCATTTTTACTAAACACCATAAAGAAATAATAGATGAAGTGTTGATTTAGGAGTAGTAAAGACGCATGTGAAGTGGAATTATAGCAAGAAGTCGGCAGTCCAGCTCGAGTGAAAAAGTATATATTTAGTACAATGGGGAAGGTATTTGACATGATCAAAGATGAAAAAGTCAGAGATTCAAAGGAGAATATGCCAGTAGTTCCAAGAAATATTAGATTCTTAAAGTAATATGGACAGTCACTAAGGTTTCATAAAGTCACTAAAGTTTCATGGAGAACACATGGCATAAGAATTAGAGAGAGAGATATATATGGGGGGCTAGAGCATTATTTCATCGCAAGAGCCAATGAGAAAGCTTTAGGTGGGAATCCATATCCCAACACTGCCACCATTTAAAATCCTGTTAGAATACTAATCATACACATAAAAACATTCAATGACTTTCATTTAAATCCGAATATACTAGAGATTGAGCTTATTCGTATCCCATCCTAATTGCCATTTTTAATAAGGGGTTGGCAAAATTCCTTTTAAAACTTGAATTGAATTAATTAAGTCTGGCAGTGTAGAAAAAACTATCACTACTCAGATACTAATATTCTGTTTTTAAGAAAAATTATAGAAAATAAGAAATTAGGACCAGACATTAAAAGAGGAGACACAAATAACAATCAGCACAATTAAGTATTACCACAACAAATCAGGTTATTCCACATGAACAAGTCAAGATCTGAAACGAGCTCGTGCAAATATGAATGAATAAATTATAGAATTTCTAATAACATCCATAGAAAATGCATAAAAAAATCAGTCGATATATGACATGTGGAATTTTGGCTGAAATAGGTAACCTTATTTCTCATTCATTGCACAATACCAACAATAAAACACATTTAGAATTAATAACCACATATTTTTTAGGGAGTGGGGCATTTTACTATTATGTAGACCTTTATACCCTCCTCACTTACGATATAACGAGGAAATAGGACGCTAGAATGACTGTAATTGTTGACAAGATAATGGCATTGCAAACATTTTTACTATCATCATTACTGTTACTGTTATCATGACCATCATCAGCTTAATTTTCATTCAGTGTTCGTCGTCAGTAAACACTGCTGCAGTCATTATTATAAATGTTATTAATATTACAGAAACTGCCATTGCCATCATAATCATTGTTATCCACGTGTTTCTTTCAATAGCATTATCAGTACCATCATAATTGCTGTTGACATTATGATTGATATTACAGATACTGTAACATTTATCACTGTTATAACTGCAGGCACTGTTGACATTGTCTTCTTAGTATTACATTCATCTTTATCATCACCTCTCTTAACATTATCATTTATGTTATCTTTGTCAAAATATTCATTTCATTATTATTACCATAATAAGTGTTAATGTAATTAAAAACCATCATCATCGTCAATACCCTCATCTTTACTGATTTCATTGTCATTGCTGTTATAGTCACTATTATCATCATTATTATCATTATTATTGTTGTTGCTGCTGCTGGTATTATTATCAATATGATTATCATTATTATCATCAACATTATTATTATCATTGCTATTATTCCTACCAATATTATAATTACTATTTTATCCTTATCACTGTTACCATTCTTTGATTACGATTTGGATGTTAAATAGAGGCTATTGATTCCTAGCAATTGACTCTTTCGCGTTGCTACCATAATTTCAGTGAAACCTGAAACAAAATCTTAAACTAATCTAGCCAGATTCATCACATGAACCGAAGAAAACCTAATCTAGTTTATCCTAAATTACAGTTAAACCTATAATGTTCAATATAGAACTAAACCAGGTTGGAATTTATTTTACTGAAATCTTAATCTACTGTATTCTATTGTTGACTAATCGTACATATGACGCCAAATTTAACTTGCGTGAGATTAATCAGAAAGAAAAAAAAACATAGATGAAATAACTATGCAGGGGATGAGTAAATAGATAAATGAACGGATAGAAAATAGAAAACAAACAAAGATATGTGAATATAATTGATCGGTAGAAAAACATAAATATATGTATACCTACAAAAAATAAATCCATATATCCATACGTAGTCCATACATGGCAGTAAATATGAGTAAAGGACATAAAACAAAATGAAATTAGATTAAAAATAGATAATTAATCGCATATGACAGATGCACAGAACGGGAAATACGGCCACGCAAAGCGACGAAACAGCTGTCAACATCAGCGGGAAATAAACGTCAAGCCAAAAGCTAATTATCCCTGGCATCAAATGGCACCGCCGCCGTGTCACAGTGCCGCCGAGTGTCAAATAGGCCCTTTGTTTTTCCTTATCTCTTGCTAAGCACTCTGGGATCTGGCACTCTCCGCAGCCGTCGCCTTCATCCTCCCCTCCTCCGTCCTCCTCTTTCTTCCTCCTCTCTGCTCTCCTTCCTTCCTCTTCTTTATTCCTCCTTCCTTCCGACCGTCCCTCCTTCTCCCTACCCGTCCGTCCTCTCTTCCTTTCTCCTCTTCCGCTGCTCCCCCCCCCCTTCTCTTCCTCTTCCTTTCCTCTATCCTTCTTCCAATCTACCTTTCTCCTACTCTACCTCTCCTTCCTTCTCCTCCATACCTCCTTCCTCTTCCTCCTACCCTTCATCCTCCTTCCCCCACCCCTCCTTCCTCATCCTCCTCTTCCTCTTCCAACCCTCTTTTCTCCTCGTCCGCACTCCTCCTTCATCCTCCATGCCCCCTCTCCTCCTCTCCTCCTCCTCCTCCCCCCACCCCTCCTTCTTCCTATTCGTCAGCGCCAAGCTCGTCAGCCGCCCTCAACCCTGGAGCGTTGCGTGTGCCGCCCGGGGGTCACTGGACTGGCCCTCAGGTGTCAGCGAGCGGGATATGAGGTGACTGATGAGGTTAATCTATGAGCAAGTAGGCCTTGGCACTAGGGGGAAGGGGGGAGGTGAGAGGGGGAGAGAGGAGGGCCTGAGGGGGGAAGGGGGGAGAGAAGGAGGGCCTGAGGGGGGAGGGGGGAGAGGGGAGGGCCAGAGGGGGGGAGTAAGGGAGAAAATATGGAGTAGGAGAGGGAGGAAGGGTAAGGAGGAAGAGAGGGAGGGACTGAGGAATGGACGGGGAAATGAGAGAGAATATGGAGGAAGAAAGGGAGGGACTGGGGGACTGAGGGGTAAGAGGAAAGAGGGAAGGAGGGAGGCAAGGGGGGATGGAAAAGGGAAGGAGAAGGGGATGGACAGGTATAAGGGGTAGAGGCGGGGACCTGGGGAGGTGGGGGGGAAGCTCTCTGTTGTCTACCTTATTAAGCTAGATTTCAAAGGGTTGCCCTACTTATTGTGTGCACTGTAGTGGTTGTTATTATTTCTTGATATTCCACGTATCATCACTTTTGGGCATCGTGATCATTATTGTAAATGTTTTACTTATTTTACTCTTTTTGTCGTTATTACTAGTCATTATTACTGTTAGGGTTAGTTTGGTTTGTTCACTGGTAAGCGGAATAACTCAAAAAGTTATGAATAGATTATTATGATTTTTTTACCCGAAGTGTGTCTTAGCCTAACAATGTTGCCATTAAAATTGGTGATCCGGATGATGTTTTTGATCCACGAATTGGTTTATGGTTAAACTCCAAAAGTTACGAAAAGATGTTTATAACTTTTTTTGCCAGAGGTGTGTCATAGCCAAACTTTTTGCCATTAAATTTTGGTGGTGATCCGGTTCCAGGATTTTTTTTAATGATTGCATCAGTTACCCCTATTGCCTTGTCCCCGAAAAGGTGGTTCTGTTTACGGACGTCACCGGTGTACTTGAAAAAAAATCTAAAGTAATTCTTCAAGTGTGAATATTTCTATTGCATCAGAGACCTTACTGAGGTATGCTCTATTTTGAGTGCTTCTAGTTACTATTAGTAATGCTTCTTTTTATTGTTATTATTATCATCAGCATTATCCTTGTTATCATCGTCCTTATCATTATTATTACTATTATCGTAATCACTGTTGTTATTACCATGATTATCATTGTTATTATTATTATTATAACTATTGTCATTATTTCCATTATCATTATATGACTGTTATTATCATTATTATTATTATTATTGGTATTTTTATTATTATCATTATCATTATTTTTATCATCATCATCACATCATTATTATTATTATCATTATTATTATTACAATTATTATTATTTCCATTACTTTTAATTTCATCATTGTCATTGTATAATTGTTGTTATTATTGTTATCAGTGTTGTTATCATTAATATCATCATCATTACAATTACCGAAATCATTGTTATTTTTATTATCATTATCATTATTGCTTTTGTTATTATTACTATTATTGTTATTATCATTATTTTGTCATCATCAGCAGCAGCAGCAGAATTACAATTATCATTATCATTCTTATCATTGTTATTGTTATTATTGTTATCATTATCATCATCATCATCATCATCATCATCATCATCATCATCATCATCATCATCACTGCTTTTCCTATTGCTATTATCATAAACACCATTATTATCATTATTATCATCATCATTATCTTTATTATTTTTATCATTATTATCTCTATTATTTTTATAATTACTATTATCATTATCATTATTATTATTATTATTACTATTATTATCATTATTGTCACTTTTTTTATTGACATAATTATTGTCATTGTTATTGTTATTGTTATTATTATTATTACTATTACCATTATAATTATTGTTATTACAGTTATTAATATTACTCTTGTTATTATCATTATCATTATTATTATTATCATTATATATTATTATTATTATTATTATTATTATTATTATTATATTATTAATTATCATTTTTATTATTATTATTATTATTTATTATTATTATTATTATTATTATTATTATTATTATTATTATTATTATTATTATTATTATTATTATTATCATTATTATTATTATATTATTATTATTATATATTATTCATTATTATTTATTATTATTATTTATTATATTATTATTATTATTATTATTATCATTATTGTCATTATATTATTTTATTATTATTATCATATCATAATTATTATCATTGTCATGTCATTATTATTGTCATTATTACAATTGTTATTATTACTATTATTATGTTATTATCATATTAAAATCTACTATTATTAATATCATCATTATGAATATTTGCATTATCATTACTATTATTGTTGTTGTTGTTGTTGATATTATTATCATTATCATCATTATCATTATCATTTTTATCATCATCATTGTTCTTGTCGTTGTTATGATATTATATTATTATAATTATTATTATTATTATTATTATTATCATTATCATCATTATGGTTATCGTTGTTGTTGTTCTTGTTCTTGTTGTTATTAATATTATCATTGTTATCACTGTTATTATCCATGCGTCATTATAATATATCATTATTGTTATCATTATTAATATTATTATTATCATTATTATATATTTTTTATCGTTATCGTTATCATCATCATAATTATTATTACTGTTATTATTGTTATCATTATTATTATCATTATCATTATTATCATTATTATTATTATTGCTATTATTATTATTATTGTTAATATTATTATTATTGTTATTGCTGTTGTTACTATCATTATCATTATTATTATTATTATCCTTATTATTATTATCATTAATTTTTTATTATTATTATCATTATTACTATTGATATTATTATTATATCATTATTAATTATTATCATTATTTATTATTATTATTATTATTATTATTATTATTATTATTATTATTATTATTATTATTATTATTATTATTATTATTATTATTATTATTATTATCATTATTATTATTATCATCATTATCGTTATCATCAATATAATTATTATTACTATTATTATTGTTACGATCATTATCATTGTTATTATTGTCACTGTCACTGTCAATATTGTTGCGCTATTCACATCAATTATCATTATCATTATCTGTATTATCATCATTCATTGTCATTATTATCATAAATGTCATTATCATTATGTCATTACTATTATTATATTATCATTATTATCATTAATTAGATTATTTCATATCATATTATCTATCATAATTCATTACATTATATTCATTATTATCAGTATTAAATCCAGTTATCTATCAAAATTATTTCAATTATTCACTATCATAATCCCCATTTTATTATTCACATTCATCATCATATTACTTAGTTCGCATTGTTTGATATGTATTATCTGTCTTATTTATCCATGTAGTACTTTTCATCATTATTATTAGTAGTAGTACTATCATCATTATTATCATTGATATGATTATCATTAGTATTATTATTGTTACTATCGTTGTTGCTGTTGTTGTTATTAATGTCATTATTCATATTGTCATTTTTATATCTTACTATCATATAGTTTTATTGTTATTATTATCACTATTGTCTCTGTTATTATTGTTATCTATACTGATATTATTATCATTATTGCCATCATAATTGTCATCATCATAATTATCATCATATCACATCGCATCTTATCATCATCATCGTCATCGTCATCGTCATCATCATGGTCAATCCACCATCATTCATCATCATCATCATCATCATCATAATTATCATCATCATCATCATCGTCATCGTCATCATAATTATCATCATCATCGTCATGGTCATCATCATAATTACCACCACATCATCATCATCGCATCACCATCATCATCATCATCATCATCATGATTATCCTCGGCATAATCATCATAGCCAATGATCATCGTCTTTCTCATTCGGCTTGACTCAATGAATATTCACATGCATATACACGGAAATAAATGCATATCTGTCTATCTATCTGAGAGATATTCATTTATCTATCTGTCCGGTAGATAGGCATGTCTAAACTGGTAGATATGCATTTATTATTATTATTATTATTATTATTATTATTATTATTATTATTTATTTTTTTATTATTATCGTAGTAGTATAGCATCATCATTGTATTGTTGTTTATTTATTTACATTTATGGCAACGACGATGATCAGTGATTATGATGATTATGATGATGATAATTATGATGACGATGACGATGACGATAATGATGGCGATGGCGATATGATGGGTAAAGATAATGATACTGCGCTCTGTTGGTAAGGATAATGATGATGACCTATAGTAACGACAATAATCATTAATCATTGTCCTCGCACAATTTTACAAACTGGCTTATCATCATCATCATGCCATGGCTATCAATTTTCATCACTATCATTTTTTTCCCTACTAATTGATTATTATTATATTATTGTTGTTGTTATTGATGTTGTTGTTGTTATTATATTATCAATTATTATTATTATTATTACTATTATCCATACATTATCATTATTATTATTATTATATCATTATTGATATTATATTATTTTATCGTCATTATTACTATCATTTAAATCAACTTAAATCATCGGGGGTTTGTCTCTTTCTGGGGATAGGGAAGTGGGAGGGGGGGAGAGGAATGGAAGGGGAAGGGGAAGAGAGGAATGGAAGGGGAAGTGGGAGAGGAAGAAGGGAAGGGAAGTGGCAAGGGGAAGAATAGTTTAATGGTTGATAACCACTATATTCATCGCAAAAAATATTGCAATCATGATCACCATAATCCCTACTGTCATTATCCTCCTCAGTAACATTCACAATCCTCCTCTCTCTACCACAATCACCGCAATAAGAAAAAAATCACAGTCATAATCCCCATCTAATTAGCATATCATGATCATTATAACCATCATCTCTAATTACCCTCATCATATATTCACAACCCCTTCTCCCATCACCATTATCATTATCAACAGAAGCAGCATCGTTATCTTTACCATTTTCATTCACCCTCATCATCATCATCATCGTCATCGTCATCATAATTATCATCCTCACAACCCCAACATCTGTCATCATCCTTCCTCATACCACCGCATCGGCCTCTCATAACCAGACCTGCCAAACGTGGATAAAAAAAAGATAAAAAGAAAATCCGATAAGATACGCCCCTTTGTTGCTTGTGAGGAGAGCGCGCCGTGGGCTGCGGGCGGTGCGGGCGGCTTTATCAATATAATCGAACGACCTCTCTTATCGGGCGGCGGCGTTTGAGGCGCTGATAAGACGCTGATAAGGGATGGACGGGGGGCATCGGGTGTCAGCGCCTGTCAGCCGGGGCGTGCAATGGGACGCTTTTCATCTTTTTTTGTTTTTCGATTCGTTTTTCACACATACACGCGCGCGTAAATATAGATAGATAGATAGATAGATAGATAGATAGACAGATAAACAGAGAGATAGAGAGATAGATAGATAAACAGATAGATAGACAGATAGATAGATAGATAGATAGACTGATAGACAGATAGATAGGTATAGATATAGACATAGATACATACATACAGACAGACATACATACATGCACACATTCACACATACACATGCATTTGAGAGAGAAAAAAATGGAGTGTGAGAGACAAACAGACAGACATAGAAACAGACAGACAAGCAAGCAAACAAACAAACAGACAAAAACAAATAGAAAAGAACTAAGAAGACTATCCCCCCCCCCTCTCCCCTTCAAGACGCAGCAACCCCACCCCCACCACCCCGACTCTCCCCCATCAATCCACAGCAACCACCAAACCAACCCCCCCCCCCACTCCCCCCCTC
>NW_020869095.1:26258-28758 GCF_003789085.1 Penaeus vannamei | reverse complement strand
AAGAGGAAGAAGATGGGAAGACGGAAAGAGGAAGCGGAGGTGAAAGGAGGGAAGAGCGAGAGAAGGGGGGACAGGAGACGAAAAAGAGGAAGGAGGGCGAAGGAGGAAGAGAAGAAGAAGAAGGAAGAGAGGGATACGGAAGAAATAAGGAGTACGGAAAGAGAGAAAGGGATGGTAAGGAGGGAAGAGGAGAGAAGAAGGAAGGAGAAGAAGAGGGAAATAGGAAGACGAAAAGAGAGGAAGGAGGTGAGGGAGGGAAAAGGAGAGAAAAAGGGAAGAGAGAGAATAGGAGAAAGGAAGACGGAAGAGAGAAAGGGGTGAAGGAGGAATGAGGTAGAAGAAAGGATAGGAGAACGAAAAGAAGAGGAAGGTGGGAAGGGGTGGGAGAACAAAGGAAGGAGAGAAGAGGAGAATGGAAGAAGGAAAGAGAAATGAGGGTGAAGGAGAGAAGAAAAGATGAAGAAGAGAATAGGAGCCGAAGAAAGAAAGAGAAAAGATACACTCGGCTCACAAGAAAAAGAGAAAGGAGAGAAAAAGGAAGAGAGAAATAGGAGAAATGAAGACAGAAAAGAGGAGAAAGGAAGGGAAGAAGAAAGGAATTGGAGAGAAGAAGGAAGAGAAAGAAGAGGGGAAGAATGGAAAGACGGAACGAGAGAAAAAGATGAAGATGGGGAAGACATAAAGAGGAGAATGGAGGAAGGGGAATCGGAGAAGGAGATAAGGATGTGGGGAGGGAGAAGGGAGAAGAGACGAAAAAGGAAGGTAAGAGAGAAGAAAGAGAATAGAAGCAGAAGAAAAAACCGAAGAGAGGAAGGAGGCGAAAGGAAGAAGAACGAAGAAAATAAGACGGAGGGAGAAGAGAAGGAGAAGGAAATAAGGAAGACAAAGACAGAGGAACAGGAAGAAGAAAAGCGAAGGGAGAGAAAAATAAGGTAAAGGTGGAAAAGGAGAAAGATCAGAAATAGACGAAGAAAGAAAGAGGGACAAGAAGAAAACCAAAAACTGAAAGAAAGAGGATAAGTGAAAAACAAAATAATTCTTAAAAGTAAGAACACATGACACTAAGAATGGCATATCCAGCGCATTCGTGAACAGTTCCAAAGCAATTGTCAAATCAAACTGAAAAATACTGTACGTGTATCTTCGCTTTCAATTCTCCCTCCCTGATTCAAAACTATCATTCTCTTTTAGCCAAGTGATAACCCTTTGTTCCTCTGTAATAACCTTTGAGTAAAACACACGTATCGATACTAAATTGTACCTTCCTTTCTCTGGGAAAAAAGGGGTCTTTATCGTCATGATTTACAGCTTGAGGTTCATCCATATACTGCGCGTAAAGGTGTTAGTAATTTCACCATCAGAATGCAATCATAACTTATTTTTTCGTGATGTTCTAATCTGTGGAATATTTGTAAAGCTGTAAAGTGTAGTTGCAATACAGGATAAGTGCAATGTGGAGTAACTGCAATCGTAGAGTAAAGACGTAACAACGCACCTAATTACCTTAATTACCTAATTATTTACACACTTTTTTATATCATTCATTGTGAAAAACAGGGACGTAAGATTAACCACACTGTATGTCTTTTAAAAGTCTCCCCCTTTCCTAGGAAACTTTATTTACCTTTCCGTGACTTCTTAGCACATTTTTCTTTTCTTTTCTTTTCTTTCTTTTTTTCTTGTCTTTTTTTCCTTCTTTCTTTTCTTTCTTTTTCTTTTTTTTGTAATAAGTAGCTCATTTGCTTCAATTTCCTTGTCGTGTTCACTCGTTTTTCAGTTATCTTTTATTTATTAGAAGACGTATGTATTTCATCGCCCAGTAACATATAGTCTGTAAATGAATACTAAGTAAGTGATAAGTAATCATATATCTACTTAACGTTCGGTTTAAGTGCTGCTTTTCCCTTTAACATGTGGCCGTTATTTGCAGAGGTATGAAGTCTTCCAATATATATTGTTGCTTTTTTTCTTTGTTTATGACCAACCTGCTTTGATTCATTTAAATTAAGTACTTAACTGCATGATATTTTTGTACCTTTGTGATTCATTTGTTGATAGTCTCTGCTCGTACGTTACCTCTTAACACTGTGGTATAAAAATGTACTTTTCTTAATCTGTCTTCACTCAGGTTAACTGTATTTTTTTTTTTTTTTTTTTTTTATCAGGTCGTTAATATTCGTATTTCACTGACTCTGTTTGAGTTATGATTTATCGTTCTACCGTAATTTTCAGTGTCCCTTGATAATGAAAGGTTTCTCAAATTAGTTTTCATATATCGCGCGATCTCTCTAGGAAACCATGATGTTGTTATTTCGTTATTGTTGTTGTTTTAGATTAATCTATATCTGAAATCACTTTATTGTCACGTTTAGCACATCCACACTAAACGTATTATTGAAAATGATATAAACTATCATTGTTCCTTCCTTGGAACTTTTCGGTCCTATTATAGTGTTCATGCATCTCCCATCTCTCGTGTTGTTGTTCTTTTCCAGTTCAC
>NW_020869095.1:17500-20631 GCF_003789085.1 Penaeus vannamei | reverse complement strand
ATGTATATAGAACATATATATACATATATATAATATTAGATATATATATATATATATATATATATATATATATATATATATATTATATATGTTATGTATGTATGTATGTATGGTATGTATGTATATAGATATTGCATTATACATATATAGGTAGATATTACTATATATTATATATTATATTTATATATATATATATATATATTATATATATATAGTTATATATATGTATATAATTATATATAATATTATATATATATATATTACATATATATTACATTATATATGTATATATATGTATATATATATATATATATATATATATATTATATATATATAATTATATATATATATATATATATGGTATCACTATACACACACACACACACACACACACACACACACACACACACAACCACACAACCACACAAAACACACACACACACACACACACACACACACACACACACACACACACACAACACACACACACACACACACACTCACACACACACACACACACACACACACACACACACACCAATATATATAATATATATATACTATATATATAATATATCTATATTATATATATATTATATGTATATATATTAAAATAGTATATAATTATAAACATATATGTATATGATTTATGTATGTATGTATGTTATGTATGTATATATGATATATATATACGTAATAATATATATATATATGGAATATATATATTATACTATATTATATATGAATATATATATATATATATATATAGTATATATATATATTATACATTATATATATATATACATTTATATAGTATATATACTATATATATATATATATATATATATATATATATATATATATATATATATATATATATATTCCTCAGTGTGAGTAAATACATTAACATATACATATGTACTTGCAATAGAAGACAGAATTAGAAAGACAGACCCACTCCATATTCTTGAATCCATGTTTAATTATACCTTGCCAAATGGAAAGAAAATATTTGAACTTATTAAACTGAAGCCTAAATATTTGGAGAGCGAAAGAAAAATCGCTAATAATAAAGACCAACAGCATAATTAGCGGTAATTAGTCTCTCGATCTGAAGGAAATCTAATCGGCTGCTTAATGGATGTCGCCCATTAGCTTTGGGTCTTTTTGCCTCTTGCTTGTTCTTAAGCAGGATAGATTAAAAAAAATATAGATAGATAAAAAGAGAAATTAGATCATGAAAATAGAAAGCTTGATAGATTTTAAAAAGTCATGATATCAAAGAAATAAGATAAAAATGAAAATAAAAGAAAATTGATATTCTAAATATCTATCTATTCAAATAGAAACGAATTAGTTTTTACCATTAGATATTGACGTATTGACGTATATGACACATTTAGTGATGATGCTGAGATGCCAGGTATGAAAACAAATAAGTTTGAAAATATATATGTAAGAAATTTCTTTTTATATCATTTAATATTTTACATATTTTAATCTTTTGTCCATTAGTTTCCTTTTATCCTTTTCTTTCTAATTGAAATTATTTAATGATTCATAAACACACATTTCTCTCTCTCTCTCTCTCTCTCTCTCTCTCTTCTCTCTCTCTCTCTCTCTCTCTCTCTCTCTCTCTCTCTCTCTCTCTCTCTCTCTCTCTCTCTCTCTTCTCTCTCTCTCTTCTCTCTCTCTCTCTTCTTTTTTTTTCTCCTTCCTTTTCCTTTCCTCCTCCCTTTCCTACTCTCCCTCCCATTCCTCCCTTTCCTTCTTCCTTCCTTCCTTCTCGCCTCCCTCCCTTCCCTCCCTCCCTCCCTCTCTCTCTCTCCCTCCCTCCTCCCCTTCTTCCCCTCCGTCCCTCCTTCCCTCCCTCCCTCCTTCCCTCCCTCCCTCCTTCCCTCCTCCCTCCTTCCCTCCTCCTCCCTCCCTCCCTCCCTCCTTTCCCCTCCTCCCTCCCTCTCCCTCCTCCCTCCTCCCTCCTCCCTCCCTCCCTCCTTCCCTCCCTCCCTCCTCCCTCCCTCCCCCCTCCCTCCTTGCTTTTCCTCCTCCTCCCCCTTTTCTCTCTCCTCACAACACAAACTACTATCTCCCCTCCTACTTCGACTCTTTCTCTTTTCCCTCTTTCCGTCCTCCCTCCCTCCTCCCTCCCCTCCCCCTCCCTCCTCCCTCCCTTCCCTCCCCTCCCTCCCTCCCTCCCTCCTCCCCTCCCTCCCTCCCTCCCCTTTCTCCCTCCCTCCTTCCTTGCTTTCCTCCCCTTCCCCTACTCTCTCCCCTGCCTTTCTTCGACTCTCTCTCTCCCTCTTTCTGTCTCTCTCTTCTCTCTCTCTCTCTCTCTCCTCTCTCTCACATTTTCTTTCTTTCTGTCTCTCTCTCTCTCTCTCTCTCTCTCTCTCTCTCTCTCTCTCTTCTCTCTCTTCTCCTCTCTCTCCTCTCTCTCTCTCTCTCTCTCTCTTCTCTCTCTCTCTCTTTCTTCCTCCTTCTTCCCTCCCTCCCTCTTCCTTCTCGTTCCCTCCCTCCCTTCGTTCCTCCCTCCCTTCGTTCCCCCTCCCTCCCTTCCTTCCTTCCCTCCCCCCTTCGTTCCCTCCCTCCCTTTCGTTCCCTCCCTCCCTCGTCCCTCCCTCCCTTCGTTCCCTCCCTCCCTTCGTTCCCTCCCCCTTCCTTCCTTCGTTCCCTCCCTCCCTTCGTTCCCTCCCTCCCTTCGCTCCCTCCCTCCCTTTCTTCCCTCCCTCCCTCCCTCCCCCTCCCTCCTGTCTCTCTGCACACAAACCAAACTACTTCCTCCCCCTTCCTCCTTCGACGCCAAAACGCCAATACCTCTTGTGGCTTCACTGAGTTTGCTGACTTTCTCCGCTGCTTCTGGGCTGTTCTTAAATCATTCACGTCGGAACTCACTCTGGCTGGATTTGCGTCATTCACTGTCAGATCTTGTTGGATTTTGCTTTTGTCTTCAGTTCTTTTTTCTTCTTCTTTTTCTTTTTCTCTTTTTCTCTTTTTTTAGAGGGGGGGGTACTCGTATAGAAGTGGGTTATTGCTTTTGTTGTTTTCTTGGCAGGTAAAGGCGTTTTTTAAACGTTTTGGGGGAGAGATGTTATTGTAAGAACGTTGAGAGAAACGTTTTTTATTTTTCCTTT
>NW_020869094.1:250004-264551 GCF_003789085.1 Penaeus vannamei | reverse complement strand
TTACTATTTAAATGCTTCATTTCGTTTTCATAATAAAAAATAATTTCACCAACACTCTTGTTTACATCCCCCATACTTCTCTGAAAAGGTGTTAAGGAAAGCAAGCCCATGCAGGGCTTCATGTCCGATTTAATGAGGTTATTACTTGGCTGAATCATCGCTTTACTAATGCTCTTTCTCGTCATACATGGAATTTTGTAGCTCCTGCCTTGCTTGCATCTACTTTGTTGTATAGTTTTTGGAAAGTGATCAATACCTACATGCCTTCATTGTTGATTTTATTCATGGTTGCCTTTATTTACCATTTTCATTCTTCTGGCGCTTCAAGCCCATGGCAACTCATGAAGATAAGCTGGCAAGAAGAGGCTTACCTATGGAAAGGGAAATGACCTGAGAAGCAAGCATTTGTCAAAGGGCGAGGCTCTGATGCGACATGTGTATGCCCGATGCCTGGGCATTTGAGATAAGAGAATATATACATGATAGCTTTTTTGATTTAGGAATTATTTGAACAAAGTTTCTATGCTTAAGTATCAAGATGCTTATTCATTAGATGTGGAATACACACACACGCACACACACACACACACACACACACACACACACACACACACACACACACACACACACACACACACACACACACACACACACATATATATATATATATATATATATATATAATATATATATATACATATATATATACATATACATATATATATGTATATATTATATATACATACATACATACATGTATATATATATATATATTATATATATATATATATATATATATATATATATATATATATATATATATATATATATAATATATATATACACCCCTTATTAAAAAATCTTAGATCCTCTCTTTTACACCCCTCTTCCAAGCCACTGATTTTATGGAATATTAAAGTTACAGCAACTCATGCGATAAGCCCATAGCTACTGACTCTGAATCACTGCCAAGCATGTTACCACTATCTGCTGTCTATTTAGGGGTGTGGCACGGTTTATCCAAGAAATTTATGTTCATTATTCATTTTAATCTTCATGTTGTGTTTCCACCAAAGTTTTCCTGTCAATAACAAAACACATACTGTCTGATAAGAAATGCTGTAATCAGAATCAAATAGATATACAGTGAATGATATTGGTTGTGGGAGGAGACGGAAAGACACGTCGCGCTGCTTTTTGTAACGTGTGTAATAGAGATGTTTCGCAATTTTTCGTAATTTACTTTATTCTTTCCCATTTCTTGGTATACAAACTATACGCTGGATCGGTTAATGAGTTTCTAACCAAACAGGAGTTATTAGAGAAAGTTCTTTTTATCGGTATAATGTAAAGTTTCGTCTCGGGTGGAAGACATGAGTCATATATATATTTGTGTTTGTGGCATCATTTCCTAAACGTTCTCGGTGTCATGTGGTTGTGAGTAGTGAGAGGAAGTCTGGCAGATAAGGACACCTCTCGTGTACGGGCAAGATCACAGGTGAGATTAATAGTAACTCGAGAGAAAAGAAGAAAACCTAGATTCTATTTCATGCGAGTTTTTTAATGGTGTCAACGGTGTGTACGTGTTGTTTAGTGGTGGTGAGAAGGACCGCATTTGCTTTCCACAGGCCGTAACTTGACTCGCAGCTCAGTGAGTCGAGAGCAGAGATTTCTTCACAAAAGGAGTGGCAAGTGGGTTGATAGAACTCGTGAGCAGTGAAAAGAAATCCGCAAGTTGTAAGAAGCAGTGTGGAAGAGAGAATTGAATAAGATAGGCATGAGAACTGTGCGAATTTTACTAAATAATTTGTTAGCATGAGCCTATCTTCTGGTGCAGGTTATCAGGAGGATTGAGATTTTATCTGTTTAATTGAAAAGTTTTATTCAAGTACCACGAGATAAAACTCTGCAATTATTGTGTGTGAACTTGGTTTTCATATAATTCCAAATGTTAATTCGTTTCTGGAGTGTATTTCCAAATCGTGGGTCCTGTGTGAAGGACGGGCCTAACTTTCCCCTAGTTTTATTGAGCTCACACTGAGCTGGATATTTAGATGCTATTTTATAAATATGTATGATAATCTGTTCATTTTTGGATAATGCTCTTGTTTGTATTTTAAAGACTCGGCATTTTATGTAATTCACTGATGTACAGTGAATTAATTTTGAAAGAAAATTTCAGATTGAGAAGTAGACAGGCACTTACAATTATATTGGTTCTCCTTTTAAATAGGTACTGTTTAATGGTTGAACCTTTCAGTGCATTAACATGAAAAGGGATAAAGTAAGTTTGTTTGTGATTATAATATTTGTGATTATAAACCTAGAGTGCAATATTGTCAACTGATCAAGTATATTTATATACATGATATATCACAGAAGAAAACTTTCATAGGTTTTGTCAGTTTATTGCAGGGGTTCCTACCTTATGGGAGGGCCATGAGATACTTTTTGATGGGACCATGGAGCAATATGAAAATTACGATTTAGAATTAAACTGAATTTTGCCCACCCTTCAGCACTTAAAGATATTTCTTAAATATCAGTGAATTGGAATGTTTCTATATAGTGTTCTTAATTTAAAGCAATTGACACCATTACGCTAATCATATTCATGAATCTGAAAAGTTGAAAAGGACTGGCAATGAATGGGACGTGGAGATTATCATTTATTGGTCAGGGGCTGCAGAATAGAAAAAGTTGGCAAACGCAGGTCTAATTATTCTGTATGTTTACCATGAATTCTATATTGTCATACACTGATAAAATACATTAATATATTAGCATAGATGTTATGGTAATTCTTTAAAATACAGATGCACTTGCCAAAGACGAAGTCCCCAACTCCTTGTCACAAGAAATTGTCATCAGTTTGTTGCCGTGATTGGGTGTGCCCTTTCGACACTGCCCTAGGGAAGGGATGATGAGGGGGCTCCGCTCACCCCCTCCCCCCTGGCAAAGATTGTCTTCAACCCTAATATTCACAGAAAGATAAGAGCTAAAACTCAGGAGTACTGAGTGGGTGTAGGCTGTGAGCGGCAGTTTCTTCTATACTTTTTCTTTATTTGTGGCATTACCATTCATTTCTGCAGATTACTTCTTGCACCAATGACTTCAACATTTTGTTTTCTATAAGAGATATTGTCTTCAAATTGCCTTAGCTTACTACGTCCATACTGTAAAGATTAACCAACTTTGAGTTTAGTATTAGTCTAGGAAATTTCTTCACTGTTTCATCACATTTTTGTGTATTGGCATTCCAATTATGAAATTGCATATTTATCCTACTTTAAAATTAGTGCAGTCTTGTTTTTGAAAAATTTCTTTTTATGTCGTTTCTCTAACCTTGCATCGTCTTGATTAATCATTATAGTCACTTCCCTAACCAGTTTCATTGTTCTTGTGAAACAGTGTTATCGTATGCAAGTTTAGGAAGATGAAGAATGGGTTAATTACCTACTTTATTTACAGTTAACCCCAAAGATTGGAATTGTTTACCAATTTTTATTCACTTGAGATAATTGTCCAGTTGGGAGTGGTCACCATACGGCAGTGATTGCACATCACTCGAAACAAAGTGTTTCAAATGAGATTTAATTTCAGCTCACAATTCAAGGTTAGGAATGGAATTCTCACTGCCATAGCCCAGCTGAGAAAGTTTGTGATGTCTTTTTTTAACGAACAAGGTCATGGTATTAACAATCCTACTTTTTTGCAGTTTGTTTTGTGAGAAAAACATAAAAACTTCAAGATGGCTACAGGTATGCCAGATGGGAATTTTCTCCTGACTGTTTTCCAACAGTAAGTAAAATGAACTCTGTATTAGAATGTAGATTTCTATTTTTATGTATAGGTTCCTCTTTGTAATTTTTCAGCTTTTTGGAAATTCAATATAAAAATTAGTCCCAAACAATTTAATCCCAGCTCAATTTTTTAAGAGACCAAATGGGTGTTTACAATGCAAAACAGTATGCGTCAAATGAATGCCATAAAATATAATGCATGATTGTTAAGTGAAAAATACACACTTACTTTTGTTAGCCAACTCTTTTGGTTCGTCTGTTTATACCAAAACATAAGGTTTTGTGTACGATACATTTATTACAGTAGAATGATAAAATCTAGACTTGATTATTCCATTTTGTAAAATGCTTTATCCAGTTTTATAATGATATTTAGATACAACTTTGGCAGTGACACTAACAACTTCCTTTGTTTTCCAGGGTGGACAAAGATCGCAGTGGGCTATTGATGCAAGAGAATTACAGTTCTGCTCTTTCAAATGGCAATTTCACACCATTTAATCCAGAAACAATTAAAGCTTATGATTGGTTAGTATCTTTGCAATTTTATAATTCTTGATAAAGAAAATAGTATTGAAACGTGAATAATTTTCAGATAGAAAAATGTGCACACTTGGTAAAAATGAAACCGTTTATTAATTTTCTTGTTCTTCTTGTTCTTCTTGTTGTTGTTCTCTTATTATTATTGTTCTTCTTCCTTTCTTCTTATTGTTCTTCTTATTATTATTGTTCTTCTTCTTTTATTTCTTATTGTTTTCTTCTTCTTCTTTCTTCTTCTTCTCTTCTTCTTCTTTCTTCTTCTTCTTCTTCTTCTTCTTCTTCTTCTTCTTTCTTCTTCTTCTTCTTCTTCGTCTCGTCTTCGTCTTCGTCTTCGTCTTCGTCTTCTTCTTCTTCTTCGTCTTCGTCTTCTTCTTCTTCTTCTTGATTATGTTTAACCTTAGCTGGATTCTTAGACCTGCATCGAATCAGAAGTGTTGCATTTCAAAATTTACTTGGTGTTCTTCTTTCAATTTTGAAATGTAATGAGAATACATGGTTCAGATTTTTTGAATTTGTTCTTGAATTAAAGATTATTAACATATATTTATTTGTGTATAACATATAGATATATAATATCTTTGTATTTGTATATTTCAGGAATGTTTGACAAAAAAGGCTCTGGAACAATTAACTTTGATGAATTTGGAGCGGTCTGGAAGTATGTAACAGACTGGCAGCAGTGCTTTAGGTCATTTGATCGAGATGGTTCTGGCAACATTAGTAAAGATGAATTAAAGACTGCTATCACTACATTTGGTTACAGGTGAGTGAAAATGTCTAATCAAATGCATCTTCATATTTAGATGTTTGATTGTAGTGTAAAAAGGGAAAATTGGATTAATAGCTATGCATTTTAGTGTGTGAACAGTTACAGTTACTTGCAGTTGTATATGTTTAGAGCATTGTACATGATACATTACTTTTATTGATACAATTTATTATGTGCGGAAATTATTTTTTTATCATTATTTCATTAACAAAATACATTTAAAGATCCACTGTTTTGTGCTAATGTATTTTTATATTTATTTTAGGTTTTCAGAGAAGTTCTATGATGTCTCATGCAACGTTTTGACAGAACTGGAAGAGGTGGAGTTTACTTTCGATGACTTCATTCAGTGCTGTATTGTCCTCCATGTAAGTGATTCTTTCTGATTCTGGAGTTAATGTAGCATGCTAGACATTCTGAAATATCAATTGTGGTATTTTGAAAGGGTAGGTGAAGCTTTTTTTCAATTTATTGTGTATGGCATTTATAGGATATACTTAGGAAAAAAACAAAGTGCAGGTTTGGGATTATTGTGTATACAGATAAACTGGAAACACTTTGGTTTTACCCGCCCTCTTTTCTCTGTTTTGATTTTATAATCAAACATTTCCTTAGCTTTCAGAGTTTCTTAATTCCCTTTTTAGTAGTTATTTTCAATTTGTGTTAGTACATACATATACCAAAGCTTAATCAAAGCCAGAAGCAAATCTTATGCATCTCTTTGTGTTTGTTTTGTTAAGAGTGTGAATGATAAGTTTGTTTCCTTGTTATCATGAATGCTATATTTCTTGCACTTATTCCTTTACATTCTGGTGCTTGGTATGGTAATCTATGGAAGTTGTTGTGGTTGGTCGTTAAATTATGTTTCACTATGATCACTATTGCTGCTAAATTCTTGCAGGGGAGTATTAACATCTACTTAGGGTTGTGAAGATACTACTAGGTGACTTGTGGTGTGGGTTAATTTTTTATTCCTTTGTTTAATAACACACAGCCACATCCACCCTCAGTCATATCAGGCTTATTCTCACACCCACACATTTGCACTTGTGTGACCAGGCACAAATCTGTGATGCAGTACACTTATACATGTGTGTTTGGAAATATGTATGGTTATGGATGTCTGTCTGAGGTTTTCATATATTTTTCCAGTCTGGTTAGATAGATCTATATTTCTCTTAGCCAATTGTGCATTTGCGTCTTTAGTTCAAAATTGAATGATTCTGAGATAAAGGGAAAGATGTAATTTTCACCTTAGAGTGAATGGTAAAGAATGGATTGAAAAATATGACTTTTATTTTGGTGGTGTGGCAGTTCTTGGATTATTTAATGACTTGTATATATATTATTAATGTATTGGTATCACATTCACTGACATACCTAATAGGTATGGCAGTATGGCACATTCCTTGGGCACTACTTCAGGTTTACCACAGAAACACTTTTTATTAAAGTCAGATAAGCTATTTTTGAATAGTGAAATATTTTCAAAAAATCTTTTGAACTGATTCTATTATAAGATTATCAGAAAGATGGGTGTCAGATGTTCTCATGTATGTGTGTGTGCATGTGCGTATGTGTGTGCATATATATATGTATATATATTATATATATATTAATATATATATATATATATATATATATATACATGCATACATACACATGTATATACATACATGCATACATACTTATATACATACATGCATACATACACATATATACATACATACACATATATATACATACATACACATATCCCTATATATACATACATACACATATCCCTATGCATATACATACATATATCCTTATGCATGTATGTGCATATATACATACACATATCCCTATGCACACACATGCACAAAATCATGCAACCATTTCCTCTTGTGCAGTGGTGTCCAGTATCCAACTTTATGCATAAAACACTTCTTCATTATTGGTGTATATGTGTTGAAAGTCCCACCATGAATTTCATGGCCCCCAAATATATATTATACTCTACTTGCTGCATTAACCCATTGATGCCAGGATGGCAAAAGCATATGCCATGTGTATATATATATATATATGTGTGTGTCTTTTTCCTTTTTTATGTCTGCAAAGATAGATCCACAAGTGTTTAATCAATAAGGAGTCAATTACTACCTATCTCAATGGTTCCCCTTTTTGGCATAAGCCGAGAACACAAGTGTCTTGTGCATGAGACATCCAGCTGTCGTCTATTCTCTGGTTGTCTCCCCATAAAGACGTCTATCATTTATGGATAGTAACATTTTTAATAATCCTAATGTCAGTAATAGTAACAACATCAATATTAATAGTATTAGAAAAAAATCTCAACAAGTCAATGAAAGGGGATATCAGATGAGGTTATGTAGGCCCACTGATTAGTTCCTTGGTGGCTGAGCACTTGTGGAACCATCTACGTACAAACAAAATTCACAATAACAAACTACAGTTGACTATATATTTACCTGGCAGCAATGGATTAAGGCAATACAGTATCTCTGTTAGCCATATAAAAAGGTATTTTGAATGTTGAGTGCAACATGCCATATGAATTGACTATTTTTTGTATAGTTTCCTCTCTTTAAAATATACAAGTAGAATGTGGAATTTTTAAATATTTTACATACATTTAGATGAAGATAAAATAAAATAAGTTCAGTATTGCTTCCTGAGATAACAAAATTTTGTTGACAGTTCCTACCAGGCATGTTTTTAAATATAACATGTAGAGGGTACAGAACTTGTCCAATATTACCTCACCTTCTCCCTTCCTTGAGTGGAGGATTGCGGTGCTTTCAGCAAGCACAGCAACATATGCCTGTCTGGCAAGGATTGTTGACAAATTTTGATTGTAGGTGTACACTTATGCGTTAAAAGTAGAGTGAATAGGAACAGAATAGAAGGATGTAAAGAAAATAGGGTAGAGAGAATGAGGAGATGCAAAATAGTGATTGCATTATGTCCTGTTTTCAAAATGTCAGTAGCTTCTGTACTTCTAAGATGATAGGTGCTCTTTACTTAATATATCTACAAAAATAATACAGAAAAGTGTGTATAGTTTGCCACTTCTTTAGGATGACAGATTAGGATAGAAAAGTACAGCAGGTTTGTGTTAAATAGGTTTCTTCTGATTGAAAAGCAATATAGCACAGAAGTGTAGTTTGGGGTTTTATTAGAGACATAAGTCCACAGGATGGATGACCAAAGGTTTTTCAAAATTAACCTAATACCACCTGGGATGGCATTTACGTATATTCCATTCTCATTGTGAGTTTAGTTCATTAATTGTATTTACACATTGATGGCTCTTCAAGTGCTTAGTCACAGAGGCAATCACTAGGCCTGCCTCTGTCGCCTGTTTAATTTCCCCTCAAGTTTCGGATTTATTTATTTATATTTATTTTTTATTTTTTATTCAGTTACTTATTATGGGAGGGGGGGAGGTATCTTATTGCTATTACCATTGGTAATAACATAATAATAATGATGTCCATGATAACAATAACAGTATCAATGTCAATAGCATTAGAAAAAAAAAATCCCAAAAACTCAAGGAAAAAATAAATAAAGTCACAGAGGCTGCTTTTTGACGCTTTGCTGGCAGAGCACTTGTGGAACCTTATGTGTATGTGTGTAAATACATTTCACACACTCATTCACACAACACACACACACACACACACACACACACACACACACACACACAACACACACACACACACACACACACACACACACACACACACACATATACACACCTATCAATCACACACACACACACACACACACACACATACATATACACACCTATCAATCACAACACACACACACACACACACAACACACACACACACACACCACACACACACACACACACACACACACACACACAACACACACACACACACACACACCACACACACACACACACACACACACACACACACACACACACACACACACACACACACACACACACACACACACACACACACACACACACACACACACACACATACACATACACACACATACACATACACACACATACACACACACCACACACACACACACACACACAACACACACACACACACACACACACACACACACACACACACACACAACACACACACACACACACACACACATATACATATACATATGGTGAGCATTACAAGTTCCTGGTGGCATTGGCTTAGGCAACACATTCTGAGCTTCATATTATTATGATTACAAAGTACTTCCATTCTTCCAGACGTTGACACCAGAATTTCGTCAACATGATCAGGAGCAGAATGGAACAGCAGTGTTGTCCTATGAACAATTTTTGTGTGTCATGGCAAAAATTGCATAATCTGGAGTATGGTTGATTCCAAGAAAGCCTTGGTTGCCTCTTCTACTGCTGTTGAATATGCTTAGATATAATGAAATAGCATTAATATTTCATATGGATGATCTGGATTATGTAGTAGAAAGGATTGGTAGATGAATTAAGTGATTGTTATTTTCCAAAGAATGGTCTGGTAACAACTAACTGGAAATGAAAGACAGATTGTTGTAGAATTGATATTAACACTGTTGTGTCATTAATATGGTCCAGAAACTGCCATTAGGTTTTGTTCAGTTTGTCATTACATTCCACAATTACATTATTGACTTTTTGCATTTTTTTTCCTTAGCCTTTACTCATTGTGAAGGCCACAGCCATGTACATTATTAACCCTTTGATGTGCACTTACCAGGAGGGCAGTTTTACATTCCGTATATGCCATGATTTTAGTTTATTTATCTTGATTACATATGGATGGATGCTTGGTCACCAAAGAGTCAATTATTGAGCATACATAACCAGTTTACCCTATTCCTTTAATTCTTGGATGATTTTTTTTTTTATTACTGTTAATATTGTTAATAACAATAATAATAGTATTAGAAAATGATTTTTTCCAAAAGCTTCAAGGAATTAATTAAATGGGTGGTGATGTGTAATGATTTATTTCTTGGTGCCAAAGCAGTCATGAAGCTAATTTTGTCTTAAAAAGGAAAGAAATATACAAACAAACAAAACTCTACAGTGGACATGTGATCTCTCTCTGTATATCGCACCACCACCACAAACAACCCAGAGATTGCTAGATTCTGTAGATTGTCTGATTATAGACTTTTCTGCATTTTCCTAGTTAATTTTGTAAACTATGCTCGGTTGTCAGTTTGTAGAAAAAATAAGTGTTTGTTTATTTTATCTACACAACTAATAGCATGATAAGTAACCGGCTTGAATTATGAAAAATTAACAACCTCTAAAGTTTGGATCATGCTAATGTGATTACACAGATGAAAAAAGTACATCTCACAAGTTTTTAGTATATGTTATCTTTAACCTGTTTACATCAGGAATGCATGTTTATGCTCCACTGTCATTTGGATTATGATGTTTACACACAGATAGGTTTAGATAGAAGGCATACTTGACCTCATCCATTTACCCCATTCTTTGAATCATCATGAAAGATTTGTATTTTTATTACAGTTATTATTGTTAATGATGGTATCATAATAATAATAATAATACCAGTGATAATAATACCAACATTAACCATGAAAGTAAAAGTAAGAGAAACAAAGCTGTTCTGAAATTTCAGGGAATGGAGTAATGCAAGTGACTACTGATAGAAAAGATTTTTGTGAAAATTATCTGTATCTAAACTAAGTTAACAAGAAAAAGTTATAGTGGACGGTCCTTGCACCTGGTGCATATGGGTTAAACAATAAGCAGTAACAGTTGATTAATATATGAATATTTATTGTCATGTATGTATGTAACTAGTTTAAAGGATAACATTATAGAAATTTTGTAGGAAGAAAATATGACTCTGACCCTCCACATTCTTTTCCCAAATTGTTGAAGTTGAACTATAAGAAATTTTATTTTCCTTATGATAAAAAATACAGATTTTGTGATAAAGAAATGTAAAGTTCCTATGATATACATTTAAAAATTTCCTCTTCCTTCCAGACACTGACGCAGGCCTTTAGCCAATATGACCAGGATCGCGATGGTGTCATCACGATCTCGTATGAACAGTTCCTCCATATGGTGTTTAGCATCAGGACTTAATACTGCATAATGTAAATCTTTACGAAATCAGTCTTTCCATGTTGATAAAAAATAAACTTTACTTAAAAAAGGATGTGCTAATGTAATTTTGAAATGGACCACATTAAAATATTGAATGTTAACTTGTAATGAGGTCTTTTATTCCTTATATTTTTGTAAATTACATGTATTAAGATGTCTTTCTTTTCTTTCTTTTTATTGATTGATTGATCGACAACTATGGGTGCCTTTTTCATAACTGTTGATTGTTGGTAGCTCTTGCTGGAGTATGTCCACTATGCATTATACCTTTCTATGTCTGGATATTGAATATTTCAGTGTAAAGACATGCCCTACTGTTCTAGCATAATTCTCTGGGTTGATCAAATTTAATTAATAGATGGCAGTATTAGTGATATAACCCACTGACAGCAGGTACATACACTGTCCACTGTCCTTTTGTTCAGTAAGGAGTCCGTTACTAGTCCTACCTGATATATCACTACAATCAGTAGCATTACAATCATTATTTATATTGTTAATTATTATTATTATTATTATTACTCTGATGTCATTAAAAATAAAAATAGTAATGTAAACCAAAACTTCTAGTAACTAACTCCTGTGTCGCGAAATTCTTCTGGAGCTAACTGCATGGAAACACACTCAATGAAACAGAACCACAGTGGACAGTGCATGTAAACAAATACTCCTGGTATCAGTAGATTTGGGATGAATGTTTTATACAAAACTTTCTACTATATAATATCATGATCTTTAGATAAGGACATAAATTTATGTGTAATTTTATTTTCTAAAGTTGGCAACATTATTAGATAGAACCTAGGTTAACGATTGTAAATTCACATACCTTTGTGGTATATGAAGTAATAAAATAGTTGATTTTTTTGTGAAGTATTATGGAACCATAGCTAATAATAATACTTGGGTCCTGTAAGATGAAAATTGTAAATGACACAATGGCAAATATGTGGAGATGAGAGTTATGCTTAAATATCGTGCTCGAATGGCCAGTAATTTTAAGCTGCTACGAGATGAGTGAGTTCAGCCACTATTTTCACTGTTTTTTTTTTTTTTTTTTTTTTTTTTCCAAATATGTAACAAAATAAGATAAAGGATTTGTGAGAATGTTTTGTTTCTGCACAATGTCCTAGTATTCTGCATTTTTAATGTAAGGAAGAGATGAGAACATGGTTCCATGCTACATTTTTAAATCAGGTGTAATTATGTGTCTTTCAAGATTTCCATGTGCCTCTTGTTTCTGTTATATGAAACTAGTAACGAACAATTTCCAGTTTGACTCAGTTGCATGTCCTTTTACATCATTTATGAATTGCCAACAAATATTTTGCCTTTTGCTCATGCAAGATTTTGCGAGGAATCTATTATCTGATATATACTTTTGCATGAAGTTGTCTCAGATAATGCCATCAGACATATATTTTATTTTGAAATGTTTAGAAAGCATTTAGCTATACTGTTGCAGTTTTTGTCTCATTGTATTTCACAGTTTTCTATTCACCTTTTTTTTTACAGTATATTAGGCATAGCTTACAAATGTGCAGATTTAATCTAGTATATTATGTATTAAAATTTATAAAACAAATATTCTTTGATAATAATCCCCAACTTATGAAAGCTCAACACTTGTCCGATGAACAGATGAAGAATGATATGATTGTCTTCAAGGATTAGCACATGAGCTCAATGGGAGGGAATGAATATCGTCTGTTGTGGTGGAATTTTTTTTTTCTCATTGCAGAAGATTGTAAATGAGCTAAATCACCAAAATCTTGCTTCTATGCAAATGAACCTGAACTTGCGCTCATTTATCCAGAGCCACTGATAAACATAAAAAAATAGCAGTATCTGTACAACACACAATCTTACATTGAAGACAATTTTACATATGTGTAAATAAGTGACACTGTAGATGGCCAAAATCACTGCCTTGACATTTCTAAACTTCTTTGTAGCCTTGAAACGAGTCCCTATATCTTTTTAGTAAAAAATCGAAGTTGAAGGAAATAGCCTCCAAAACTAATAAAGGTTAAAGAACAGTTGAATTAAAGTACCTTACTAATTATGAATAACATACAGCTTATTCATATAATTCATCAGATACATAGTACGAAAACATGAATACAATTTAAATGAGTATTTATCTTAACTATGAGACTAGTATTTCACTTGTCAGATAAATATCTGCATCAGATGCACATGCTCTATTTTTCATAATAAGTGACTGTAAAACATATTTTGTACTAATTTTGTTTATGTACCTGTGGTTTCTATGTAAAAGCTTATCAGTCTGCCGGAAAGTCAATATCAGCACTGAATAAAAAAATTGAGATAAAAAGCATGTACTCTGTCCACTCCATTCCGCTCACTCTCTCACTCACTCACTCTCACTCTCACTCTCACTCTCACTCACTCCACTCTCACTCTCTCTCTCTCTCTCTCTCTCTCTCTCTCTCTCTCACACTCTCTCTCTCTCTCTCTCTCTCTCTCTGCTCTCTCTCTCTCCCTCTCTCTCTCTCGCTCTCTCTCTCTCTTCCCTCTCTTCCTTCTCTCCTCTCGTCTCTCTCCTCTTCTCCCTCTCTCCTCTCTCTCTCTCTCCTCTCCTCTCTCTCTCTCTCTTCNTCTCTTTCTCTTTTTCTATTTCGTTTCTGGTTCTCTTAAGTTCGCGCCTCTCTCTCTGTCTTTCAAATTTGCTTATTTGTCTGTCGATTCTTTTCTCTCTCTCTCTCTTCTCTCTCTCTCTTCTCTCTCTTCTCTCTCTCCTCTCTCCTCTCTCTCTCTCTCTCTTCTCTCTTATCTCTCTCTCTCTCTCTCCTCAACATCAACAGGAGGTAATTCCCTAAAAGGCGACCCGACGCTTCCTCCAACTCCTCAAGTCAGTTCTGGGCGAAGAGGGGGGGGGAGGAGGGAGGAAGGGAGGGATGGAGGGGGGAGGGAGGGAGGGAGGGACGTGAAGGGGGTAAAGAGAGAGAGAGACAGAGACAGAAAGGCAGAGAGAGTAACAGGCACAGATGGGCAGGTTTTACAAACACACACACAAACATACATACATATACATACTATATACATATATACCATATTAATGTGTGATATATAGTATATAATACACACACACACACACACACAATATGTATAGATATGTGTGTGAGTGAGTGGTATAGATAGAGTATAGAGGAGAGAGAGAGAGACAGACCAGATATATAGACAAACAGAAACTGCGAAAGAGAGAAATTATATATATATAATATTATATATATATATATATATATATATATATTATATAA
>NW_020869094.1:235004-237504 GCF_003789085.1 Penaeus vannamei | reverse complement strand
GATGGGGTGAGGGAGGCGAGGGTTGGAGGAGGGAGGGAGGGAGGAGAGATGAGGGAGAGGTAGCGGAAGGAGGAAGAAAGGTGGAGGGTAGGAAGGAGAAGAGAAGGAGGAGGGTGGAGGAGGGCAGGGTTAGGTTGGTGGAGGTGAGGGAGGGGAGAGTTGGGAGGGAGGACGGGTTAATTTGAGATTTTTTTTTTTATTTTTTAAGGCGAGGAGGGTGAGAGGAGGGGAGAATAGAAACTGATTTGGTGTTGAAAAAAGACTAGTCGTCAATATGCATGGTGGCTGTGTGTGTCGAGTTCAGTCGTGTGTGTGTGTGTGTTGTGGTTCGTGGTGGTGTTGTGTGATGTGTTGTGTGTTGTGTGTGTGTGTTTGTTTGTGCTTTCTTGTGCTCATGTTTATTTGTTTTATTTGCTTTGCCTTTGATGAATAGTAAGTGTGGCTGTTACCTTACAAGATGATCTGCCTCGTAAAACTCTAGAATCAGCCAAGCATCGTAGACAACTCATCAGCTACCATTCGAGACAAAATGTACACAGACGTCAGCCACTTGGTGTCAGCCCACGTTCCAGCGACTCATGTTTCTTTCTCTCACCGCGACTAACGACCGCAGGGTGGTGGGGTGGGGGAGTAGCTGGGGTGGGAGGGGGGTTGAGTAGGACTTCATACCCCGCCCTATCACCCCAAATCCTCTTAAAGGACCTCCCGCATCGGATCGAACGACACAATTATGTGAGACATAAATAACATACATTTTACACACCTCATGGCATCTATCATGACTCGCCAGCTGATCATGGGGATAGGATGGTCACATTGTTCATAAGCGGTAGGTCACAATAAGAGCTGACGTCTTGGCACTAGAGGTGACCGAGAACTTCCTCCAATAGTGTCGTGGGATGGAGCATGATCCCACCGGTAATTCACCAACTTGTAACCACGCAGGTGAGGGTCGTAGCTTGATGTCACGCTTGTCACAGTCGTCGGTATGATAGACGTATTTCTGTTAGGTCTAATGCGAACGCAGATCCTCCTCCTCAGCGGCTCCCGGGACAGCAAATAAGAGTGATACCTTTGTCTCTTTTGGTTCCCGTGCCTTGCTATCTGCTCGAAAGGAAAACTGTCTGTAGTGATGGTTCCTCAATTTTGTTGAGTTACCTGTGAATTCCTTACAGTGTGCTCCTCTGTCACGTATCAAGCGCATCTGGTTTTTTGAAGAAGGTTTTCTCGCCACCTCAAGAGTGTATCGATGACGGTTTCGAATAAGTCCGTTGTTTAACCTACATCTGGTTATTGGAGTAATCTTGCTGCTTCTGAGTGATATTGAAGATTCCGGGTCTAAGGTGGGTGTTATGAAGTTTTGCGTTATTGTCCCAGATGATTGCGCTGATCGAAGTAGCTACGAATCGAGTGCCGCAGATCGAGATGATAAGGTCGTGGTTACGGTTAGCGGCGTAAGAGAGTCATAGTAATCTTGTCAAAGGTGAACAATTCTAACAACAGTGGCTGTTGTATATAATTATACAGAGAGACATAATGAGATTAATTTGTCTTTATTTTACTTAGCTCTGTCCTAAATAGAAGAGTATTAACAATCACGTCGTTAACTGCTCTGTTTTTGATTCCATGGATCAAAGGATGAACTGGTAACACGGATGAGACAGGTGGTCAGCGAGCATGGTAATAACTACAACCTGGTGAAAGGACAATGATTTATTATATTCACTGTTTTTGAATATAATTGTCAAACGTAAGATAATGGACGAATTATTTTTTTTGTGTTCCGCATTCTATTTCATAGGAGGAGCTTTATAAATAAGAATTGTATTCCGAATGTCTCTATGGAATGATCCGAATTCGAAGTGGCTTCGAACTGTGGCAGATAGCAGGCCGAAGGTGCCGGTCCGGGAGTCCGGTAAACTGAATAACGTGTAATTTTGTTAAGGAAGGTCCCAAAATAGATAATAAGAGAACTGATTGAATTCAGGAATTGGTAATGATCAAGTTTATTTCTTTTCTGCCAGTTTATGGATTCTTTTTTTGTTATCTTATTAAATTCTATTGTTTCCTATGTTACTAATCGTTTATTGACTGATAATGAATATGATACTAATTATCATTCTGGTCAGCTTACAAAACCACTACATATACTACTCTGTCTGATTTTTGTTATTGTTAGTGTTATTGTATCCTTTATTGTTATTAATCTATTATCATTTGTATGAAGTATACAATCATCATCATTTCATCATCAGATTAATTCAATCATAAATAAATTACGATGGCAATTAAAAATTGCCCCTTCTCTTCTCTTCTTCTTCTCTCTCCGCTTCCCGGTCCACCCGTCTCATCTCCTGCTGTACCGTATCGTTCCTTCATTCTCTCTCTCTTCTCTCTATCCGGTCCCTCATCTCTCTCTCTCGTCTCCTCTCCTCTCTCTCTCCTCTTACTTTCTTCATCTCCCATCTCTCTCTTCCCCACATCTTCGTCCTCTCCTCGC
>NW_020869094.1:224327-232309 GCF_003789085.1 Penaeus vannamei | reverse complement strand
CCCCCTCTTCCCTCAGCCGTGCCCTCTGAGAGTCCAGCTTCGGCAGCCATTCCTCTCTATTGATCACGTCGGCCGTTCGCTTCTGAGGGATTCTTAATTGATTGTAGGTGTCATTTACCGCCGAGCCTGGGGGTGGGGTGGGGGGGGGAGGAGTCGGAGGGAGGGTATGGTTGGTGGGTGGGGGTTGAGGGGGGAGAGTGGGGTTTGCGGGGGGAAGGTGGGGGGGGGGGGGGGGAGTGGGAGGGAGGGTATGGCTGGGCGGGTGGGGTTGGCGGGGGAGGGTGGGGTTGACGGGGAGGGTGGGGTGAGGGTGGGGGTAGGGGGGAGTGGAGGGAGGGTATGGTTGGCAGGTGGGGTTGAGGGGCGAGGGGTATTTGTAGGGTGGGTGGTGGGAATGGTATGGTGGGAGGGGGATTTGGGGATGATGTAGGGTGAGGGTACGTTGGGGAGGGAGGAGGGGAGTGGCTAGAGGGTAGAAGAGATAGGTAGGGAGGGGGATAAAGTGTACAGTAGGGGGTCGAGTCACGGGGAGAGAGGGAGGGAGTGTGAGCGGGAGTGGGGAGGGAGGGAGGAGTGTTGGGGGAGGGGGAAGGGTACTTTAGGGGATATGGTGAGGGGGGGGGTAAGACACTGATAAGGGATAGGGGTAAGATTCGTCAGAGAGGGGAAGGGGATGGGGGGATGGGAGTAGGGGTTAAGGGAAGAATATGGGGAGGGTGAGGGTGGGGGTGGGTGTAGGTAGAGATCAAGGGGGGGGGGGGGGGAGAAACATTATCTTTTTTGCATTTTTTATTCTATTTTCCCCTTTTTTCCTCGGATTTTATCAGGATTGTCAGTATAAGCGCTCGCCGAATATTATATCACTTGATATTATTGTTATGATACGCTGAGTCATCATTTTATTGTTATTTGATTATCATTGTTTTTTTTGTTTGTTTTTTGTTGTATGTTTTTTTCATCTTCTTTTTTGTCTCTTTTCGGTGTTCCTGTTTAATTATTATTATTATTGTCATTATTATCTTTAATATTTCTATCATTATTTTGTTTTTTTCTATTTTCCATCCATTGATAATGATAATAGCAATGTTTGAGGCAATAATAATGATAAGAGTAATTGTAATAATCAAAGCAATGATAATATCTATGATAATGATAACACTAATTACAATAATAATGATAGTGATAATAGCATCAAAGATGAATATGATGATAATCTTAAAAATTATAATAACAATAATGATAATAGTAATAATGGTAATAATGATAATGATGGTAATAACAGTGATGATTATTAAGGATGATATTAATAATAATGATAATAATAATGAAAATAATAATGATAATGATAATAACAACATCAACAATAATGATAGTAATGATAATAATAATAATGATAATAACAATGATGATGGTAATAATGATATAAATAGTAATGATTCTACTACGAATAACAATAATGATGATATAAATGATAGTAACGACATTCCTAATAACAATAGTAATAATAATAATAACGATAACAATAATAATGATTATCATCATCATCATCATAATGATAATGAAAATTAGGATAACAGTAGTGATAATAATAGGTGTGTAATGATAATAATACTATTATTAATGATGATAATGGTGATAGCAATAATGATAATGAAAATAATAATAATAGGAATAATTCTAGATATGACAGTAGGGATAATAACGAGTTCATATATAATAACAATAATTCGCATGATGTATTTGATAAGAAGAATTAACATTGGAATATCAGTATCGGTTCAGCTGCAAGGGTCGACGTACCATAAATGAACAGTGAACAAAAATGAAATAGGGTGGCGTAGAAATTGGGTAAAACCTATTTCTGACTCAGATACAGAAGGGTAGAAAAGGTGGAAGGAAAGATAAGGGGGAGAGGGAGCATAGGGAAGAGGTAGAGAGTGGAGAGAGAGAAGAAAAAAAAGTTGGTATAGTTTTCCCTTCCTTACTATTTACCGGTTTATTGTCTGTTTCCCGTACATCCCTTTCCTCTCCTTCCCTCGTCCCCTTTCTCCCCATCATCCTTCCCTTTCCTCCCCTCTTCTACCTTACCCATCCCCTCTCTCTCCCTTTCCTCTCCTCCCTTCCTTCACTTCACAAAAATAAGGTTTAATCTCTTTGCAACTGGAACAGACGGTAGGCACTAACCTAATCTACACTTCTAAAAAAAGTAGTGAGAAAAAGCGGTTTTACTAAGGGAATTAAGGAAAAGAGAGATGGGAGAAAGGAGATAAGGAAAGGATGAGAGAGAGAGAGAGAGAGAGAGAGAGAGAGAGAGAGAGAGAGAGAGAGAGAGAGAGAGAGAGAGAGAGAGAGAGAGAGAGAGAGAGAAGAGAGAGACAGAGAGAGACAGAGAGAAAGAGAAGGTAGAGGAAGAGAGAGAGAAAGAGAAGGTAGAGGAAGAGAGAGAGAGAGAGAGAGAGAGATTATATATCGGCCTTCACTTTGCCCGTCTCGGACACTCACTTTATCTCCAGATTGACTAATAGATGGAGCCTCATTTGAATTTTTGATGAGCGCCGCCAACCAGCGTGAGCCCACTGTTAGGAAATTCCTCCTCCTCCTCCTCCCCCCTCCCTCCCTCTCCCCCACTCCCTCCCTCTCCTCCCCTCTCGATCTTCTCCCCCTCTCCTTCTTCTTCTCCCCCCATGCCCCCCTCTCCCTCCTCTCCCTCCTGTCCCTCCTGCTCCTCTCCCCCGATCCTCCCCGAAGCCAACGTAGATGCTCTTTTGTTTATCGCTGCAGTGTCAGGGTGTTTCGCTCGTTTATAGTCACACCGAGAGCGCAAGAGATGAAATAAACGAGAAATAGAGACAGGGAGAAAGAAAGAGAAGAGACAAAACCAGAAGAGGAGAAAAAGAGTAGAGAAAAAATATACACGGATAGATAGAACGAGAAAGAAAGAAAAAATTTGCATCCACAAATATAGAGCTTCAAGTGTCAATACTATCTAGTTATTTAAAGGGATCTGATCACACAGCCATTTTTGTGTTGTGGTGTTATGTGGTTGATGAATTCCACGTTCAGGGTTGCTGTTATTCTTTGTCTTTTTTTTACATTTTGAGTTTTTCATTTACTTATTTTGTTATTGATATCGTTGTCTTTGATTTTTTAAATACCGATACAATATATATTACATCACCAAGGTAGCAGGAGACGAAGAAAAGGCGAAAATAAAAAAGGAATGAAAAGACGGAAAAAAAAAGAAAATGGAAAGAAGAATCGGAAGAAGAAAAGAAAGAGTGGAAATGAGGGAAGAAATTAAAAAAAAAAGCAATAAGAATGAAAGAAGAATCGAAGAAGAAAATAAAGAGGGGAAATGAGGGTAGAGGGGAGAATAGCCAAAAGACAGAGAGACAGAGAAAGACCGAGTGATCGAGGTAGAGAGGAGGAGAAGAAGGAGGAAGAGGAGGAAGAAGAAGAAAAGAGGGGGAGAAGGAGAACAAAACTCCCCTCTCTTCACCCCCCCAACCTCCCCTCCCCTCCCAATCCCCTCTCTCGACCCGACACGAAGGTCAGAGAGAGAGCGAGACTCCGAAGGTCATTTTTATTCCATCAAATCACAGTTGGGGGACACATTTGGTCGTTTATATGGAGGCAATCAAATTACTTAACAGCGGGCCGGAATGGTGAGTGAGAGAGAGTGCGAGGGAAGAGGGGCACAGGCGGAGGAGAGGGGAGGAGAGGGGAGGGGAGGAGAGGGGAGTTAGATGAGGGGTGGGAGGGGTGAGGGTGAGGGAGGGGTGATGGGTAGGGAGGTGAAGGAGGGAGGGCGATGAGGGGAGGGAGGGAGTTAGATGAGGGGTGGGGAGGGTGAGGGTGAGGGAGGGATGATGGGTAGGGAGGGTGAGGGAGGGAGGGCGATGAGGGGAGGGTGAGGGGAGTTAGATGAGGGGTGGGAGGGGTGATAGGTAGGGAGGATGAGGGAGGAAGGGTGAGGGTGAGGGGAGTTAGATGAAGAGTGGGGAGGGTGAAGGCTAGGGAGGGTGAGGGGCGGGGTGGGTGATGGGAGGATTGAAGGGGTGGGGAGGGGGAGGAGGAGAGGAGAGAGGGAGCTATAATAGGTAGAGAGGGGAAAGGATGATTGAGGGTATACGAGGACTCGGGAGAAGAAGGGAGAGCGAAGGATGTTTGGGTGAAGAGAAGGGAAGAGAAAGAGGAAGAGAGAGAGAGAGAAAGAGAGAGAGAGAATGGAAGGATAAAAGGTAAATAGAAAAGAGTAAAAAAGTTACATAAAGAAAAAAAAATAAATAAGTAAAAATTTGCTAACAGAAAGATATACAGATAGACAGACAGACAGATAGACACATATATAGATTAATACACTGATAGACTGAGAAAAATGACATAGAGACAAACATACAAACAGGCATACAAACAGACAGAGAAACAAAGAGAGAGAGAGAAGAAGAAGAAGAAGAAGAGACAGAGTAAAAGAGAACAAGAGAGAACGGAAATATCTTAGAAAGGAAGGGAATGAACACGCAGACACAGAGAATAGCAACAAGAGAAGGAGGAGGAGATGATGTGAGGGGCAAGGAAGAAAATAGATAAAAGTGGAGAAACGATTCAGTGGCAGGAAATAGAGACGGGAGAGGGAAGCGAAGAGAGGGTAATATAAACAGATAAATTATGAGAAATAACCGAGATCAGAAAGGGTTGTCTGGAGAGGTGAATGAGAGAGGGAAAGCAAAAAGGAAGAGAAAGAAATAGAGGAGGAGATGGAGAAGAAGAAGGAGAATGAAGAAGAGGAGGTGGAAGAGGGAAAGGAGGGGAAGGAGGATGAGAAAAGGGAGAACAAAAATTGGGAGGAGGAAACAAGACGATGAAGACATCTCTATTAGGCAAGATAAGAAAGAATTGGGAAGAGGGAGACGCCAGAAAGAAAGGGAGGAGGGAAAAATGGGTCCATCGTTCAAACACATCCATTCGTAATTAAACTCTTGCTCCCCTAAGCTAGCAGACATATTTTCTCTCCTTTTTTTATTATTATTCCTGTCCTCTATGTCTCTCCCGCTCACTCTCTTTCTCTCTCCCTATGTCTTTAATGGAACCTCATATTTTTACCATTAAACCGTTAAAAGAGAGTGGAAAAGAAAAAACGGATTAAAAAAAAATCTTCGCGCCTTCGAGAACCAATCAGAATTAAGGTTAGAAAAGTCGCCGAAGGAGATTCTTAAATCTGATTGGCCGTCGCGGATTGCAGGTCGTGAGCTTGTTGATGATTGGCCCGGCGGTTGCTATGACGGACGCTGATTGGCCAGGTCACGTGGCCGAAGGTGGCGACTATTGCATTATCAAATTAATCGGCCAGCGTCAATTGTGCTCTGTCGTTGGTTTGGTTCATTATATTTATCCGATAATTCATTCTTTTTCCCTCCTTCTCTCCATATTTATTTCTTTTTTTCCTCATTTCTTCATTGCTTTCGTCTTTTTTCGTGAATGTTAATGGAGAACTTCAAATGGCTTTTCTTAATGTAATCTGCGACTGTGGGTGAACATGGCGGGAAATGTTTTTGGTTCCGTAATCCTTTGGAATTGATTGAATTTATTTTTTTTCTTCTTTTTCGTATAATTTCTTTTACCTTTCATGTGTTCGCGGTTATTTTCGCGGATTGGATTTTCAAAATTATGATTATCACTCTTGTTAATCTTTGTTGTTTTTTTGTTATTATATTTACGTACCATCGGTGTTGTTGTTATTGGTATTTTGATTAATAATATCATTATCACTGTTACTATTGACATCATTAATATCATTGTTATTAGTATTATTATCATAATTAATCATCATTTAGTGATTTTTATTATCTTTTATCGCTGTTGCTGTTATTATCATTATCATTATCGCCATCATTGTTGATGTTATTATCTATTATCACTATTATTTTTACAATCATTTACATTGTTTTGAATATGATTGATATTATGATCATCATCATTATTGTACTTATCATTGCTATTACTTTTATTGTCATTATTATTGTTATTATCATTATTATTATTATTATTATTATCATTATTATTATTACTATTATTATCATTATTATTACTATTACTATTATTACTATCAGTATAATTATTTATATTATTATTGTTATTGTAGTTATTGTCATCATCATTATCATTATTACTGTCATTATTTCTATTGTTGCTGCCGTAGTTATTGTTTTTTTATTATTGTTATAATTTGTTGTCTTATTATTTTTCATTTTTTTTCCCTTACCATTATTATTACTATTATTACTATAATTATTATTGTTTCTGTTTTTATTATCATATCATTGTTATTAGCATCATCATTATCGTTATTGTTATTATTATCTTTGTTATCATTATTACTATTGTTATCATTATTACTACTATCATCATTATCCTCATCTTCAGTATTACTACTACTACTACTACTATTTTATCATTGTTATTATCATCCTCTATGTTATGAATGTTATTATCATCATTATTATTATAATGATAATGATGACAATAGAATCGTAACAATAATGATTATAGTAAGGATAAAAACGATAATAATAATTATAACAATAATAATGATAATAAAAATTTGTGTGTGAATTCTCTGTTTCAAGGACCGATTGATTAGCTTTTGGCTGTGAACTTGATCATTACTGTTATTCGCACCATTTCCATTTTTTTTTATTATTATTATCTATATTATTGTAGCCAATAGTGTCTTTGCAAAGAGAGGAAGGGTTAAAAGTTTTTCACGAGTGCGAACACTCATAGAAAACGGGTAATTTTCTTATAGGAAATGTTTGTCCTTCATTTTGTCTTTGTTTGTCTGTATGATCCTTTCTCTCTCCTCTCCTCTCCCTCTCCCTCTCTCTCTCTCTCTCTCTCTCTCTCTCTCTCTCTCTCTCTCTCTCTCTCTCTCTCTCTCGCTCTGCTCCTCCCTTCCTCTCTCTCTCTCTCTCTCTCTCTCTCTCTCTCTCTCTTCGCTCTCTCTCTCTCTCCTCTCTCTTTTCTCTCTCTCTTATTAATTTTGGTATTGTTATTACTATTATAATTATTTTCATTATTATTGGTATGTCCTTATAGCATCATTATTATCTTAAATGTTTGTATCATTTTTTTTATTTTTGTCGTTAGTACCATTATTATGATCACTGTTATCATTATTGTCATCGTCCTATAATTATCTTTATAATAGCATTTACTCTTTCGAATATAAGACATATTATCATTTGCAGTATTCAGTACTCTCCTTGATGTAATGATAATCATTTTTATCATTATTACAATAACGTTAGTAATTTTTTCATAACACACGCACGCACACAACACACACATACACACACACACAGCACTCACACACCACACACACACACACACACATACACACACACACATTACACCATACACACACACACATTCGCACATACACACAACACACATACACACTTGATGGGGGTGGGTGAGGACAGGGGTAGAGAATTGATGGGGGTAGGGATGTGCACGGGGGGGGGGGGGTAAGGTCACACAACTAAACAATTTATCAGTAATGAGACGCCACTCCTGTCTGGCGACCCTATTCTTCCATTTTTCGAAGTTTCCCCTGGGTTTAAAAGGGATGCCCGTTTTTTTTTTTTTTTTTTTTTTTTTTTTTTTTTTTTTTGTCTTTTCTTTGCGACTCTCTCGTTCTAACTCTCTCTCTTCTCTCGTTTTCTCTCTCTTTCTCTCTTTCTACATTTACTCTCAATCTGACTTCTCCTTACCCCTTTCCTCTCCCTCTCCTCCCCTTCCCTCCTTCCTTCTTCTCTCTTCCTTCCCCTTCCTTCTCTTCCTCCCTCCCCTCATCCACCTTCTCCCTCACACTCCTCCCTTCCCCTTCTCCCCTCTCTCCCTTCCTCCCTATCCCCCTCCCCCTACCCCCTTTCCACCCCTCCTCTCCCCTTCCCCTTCCCTCCTCCCCCTCCTTCCTTCCC
>NW_020869094.1:216827-219327 GCF_003789085.1 Penaeus vannamei | reverse complement strand
GTTTTTCTTTCATTTTTTCGTTCGGATGTTGCGATTATGGGATTTGAATGATTCGTTCGTTCGCGTGGATTGATGGCTTAGGATTTATGATTTACGGTTTGTGTGATCGCGGATACATTTTGAGAAATTGGATTATTTTTCTCTCATCCAATTCTTTGGCTTTTGTTTGTGCGTATGTTTTGTTGTTGCTTATATGCTAATATCTGGTGGATATTGATTGAAAGCTTTTGTTATCTGAGGCATCTTATCCTTCAATTAAGAGTTGATCTTCGTCATTATCTCTGGGTCCTAATTTATTCTCGTGTTGGTATTCCTTCTATCTTTTTGTTTCTTTCTTTGCTTTGTTTATTCCTTATGGCTTTCTTACTTATTCTTTATTTTTATGTTTATTCATCTATGCATCAATTATTTGTGCTCGTTCGCAGATGCACATTATGTTCACGTTCGCATACACATAAACACATAGACGCGCGCACACGCACGTACGCACGCATGTACACACACACACACACACACACACACACACACACACACACAACACCCCTCTCTTACTCACGTGCTCACACATTCACACACACACACACACAGACGCACACACACATACAACCCTCCCCCCCCTCCCTCCCTCGCGCACGCCACATCCGCCACCAGCAACAGAAACGCTACCACAGTTAACATGTTATCCAGGATTAATCCCGTGATGTGTTCCTGGGAGGATTACAAAGGATTACCGGCCAGGGATTACCAGGGATTACTCCGCCGCATCAGCTCGCCTCTCGAATCGGATAGGAGGGTGGGGGGAGGGGGAGATTGGAGAAAGGAGAGGGATTGGAGAGAGGGGAGGGGAGGGAAGGATTGGTAGGTGAAGGGATTGGAGGAGGGGGAAGGGGTGGGGAGGAAGGGGTTAGGGGTTCACACCCAACGGCCTTGGGGGATTATTTCGCTTCGAGGAGGAGAGGGCCGAGGGGGGGGGAGGGGAGGAAAGAGATGTGGAGGAGAGGAGAGTGAAAGAGAGAAAGAGGGAAAGGAAAAGAGGGAAAGGGTTAAGGAGAGAGAAGGAAAAGGGTGGAGAGAGAGAGGGAGAGCTAGAAAGGGAGAGGGAGGGAAAATGAGATGGAGAGATAAAGCAAAGGAAGAGGAAGGAAGAGGGAAAGGAAGAGAGAGAAGAGGAAAGAAAAAAAGGTTGGAGGTGTGGGAAGGGGAAGAAGAGGAAGAAAGAGAGAGAGGAAGAGAGAGAGAGAAGAGAAAATAGAAAAGGAAAAAGAAGAAAAAAGAGAGAGAATAAGAGGGCAGATGAAGAAAAGAATGAGAGAAAGGGAAGGAAAAAGGAAAAAGAAGAAAAATAGACAGGCAGACAAACAGACAGACGAATACACAGCTAAAACATAAAGCATAGACAGACAGGACAAACAAACCCAACAGACAAACAAACAGACAGACAAACAAACAGACAGGACAAACAAACAAACAAACAGACAGACAGACAACAAACAGACAAACAGACAGACAGACAGACAGACACAAAAACAAACAAACAGACAGACAAACAAACAAACAGACAGACAGACAGACAGACAACAGCAAAGCATAAAAGCGAATCAAAATGCCGATAATGCGAAATCGATCGGCGACGGAGAGCGGGCGAGAGGAAGGGCCAATTGATTTAATGATCGACTAATTAAGAAGGGTTGAGGAAGGCGGGAAGGAGGAGATAAGAAGAAGAAAAAAAGGAAGAAGGAAGGAGGAGAGGAGAGGGGGAGGAGGAGGAGGAGGAGGTGGAGGAGGAGGAGGGGAGAGAGGGCAAGAGGAAGAGGAGGAGGAAGAGGAAGAGGAAGGAAGAGGAATGAGGAGGGAGAGGGGGAAGAGGAGAGGGTGGAGGAGGAGGAGGAAGACGAAGGAGAAGAAGGAGGAAGAGAAGAAAGTGGAGGAGGAGGAGGAGAAGAGGAAAAAAAGAAGGAAAAGAGAAGAATCGGCTGAAGGAGGAGAGGGAGAAAAGGAAGAAAAGGAAGTAGAGGAGGAGGAGGAGGGAGATTTAGGTAGACGAAGAAGAAGTAAAGACGGAAGAAAAGGAAAGGGTGGAGGCAAAGGGTAAGGCGAATGAGAAACAGTAAGGCGAGAAAAAGGATGGAGAGGAGGAGGAAATAAAGGATATTTTTGTTAATATTTTTTGTTTCCTTTATTGATGGTGATCGCGCACTCATCAAGTTTATTGTGATGATAATCATTATTATAATCATCTGTTTTATATTCTCATCATCATCAGTATTATTATTATCCTTATCATTGTCATTGGAATTACTACTACCATTAATATTAGTACCATCATTAAAATTTCTGTTATCATTGTTATCATCATTGTTATTATCATCATTATTATCGTTGTTATTTATATTATCATCAATTACTATTTTCATTATTATTATCATGATTATCATTATCACTACTATTCATATTTTTATCATGATCATTATTGTCTTTCATCATATTCATATTATCATTA
>NW_020869094.1:184327-211827 GCF_003789085.1 Penaeus vannamei | reverse complement strand
GAGAGAGAGAGAGACCAAGACAAAGACATAGAGGAAACCAGAAAGCGAAAGAGAGAGAGAGAGAGAGAGAAAGAAAGGAAACCCGAGTGGAAGAAACGCTGGCGAGTAAAGGGAGAAAGAGAGAGAAAGCGATGGGGGGGGAGGAGGGGAGCGTGGAGGGAGGGAGGGAGGAGCTGGGGAGCAGGAGATCAATCTATGTATCAATTTCGTAATCCTATTGGCGTGATTATGGGCGGGGATTTCGTACAATTGAGCAGTTTGCGATAATACCCGCGCTGGTATTATTTTCCTTTGCCTCGTTCGCAAAAGAGGTTCGCGGCGATGACAGTGTTCCTGCGAGGCGATTAGGAGGCGCATCCGGGCTCTGGAGGGAGGGAGGGGGGGCAAAGGGGAGGGGGGGAGAGAGGTGGAGGAGGAGGGGGAATGGAAAGAGGGAAGGAGGGCAAGGGGAGGGGGGGGAGAAAGAGGTGGAGGAGGAGGGGGAATGGAAAGAGGGAGGGAGGGAAGGGGGAGGGGGGGAAGAGGTGGAGGAGGAGGGGGGAATGGAAAGAGGGAGGGAGGGCAAGGGGAGGGGGGGGAGAAAGAGGTGGAGGAGGAGGGGGGAATGGAAAGGAGGGAAGGAGGGCGAGGAGAGAGAAGTGGAGGAGGTGGGAGGAATGGAAAGAGGAAATGAAAAGGAGGAGGAGTGCAAGGAGGGTAAGAGAGAGAAAGAGGAAAGGAGGAGGAGGGAGGAATGGAAAGAGGGAAGATAAAGGAGGAGGGCAAGGGGAGGGGGGGGAGAGAAAGAGGTGGAGGAGGAGGATTGGAAAGAGGGAGGAGAGAGAAAGGAGGAAGGGGAGGGAAAGGGAAACGGGAGCAAGGAAAGAAAGGGGTGAGCAGGAAGGAGGAAAAGGAGGAGGAGGAGGAGAGAAAGAATAGAGGAGGAGGAACGAGAGAGAGAAAGAAGAGGAGGAAGGAAAGGAAAGAGGAAAAAAAGATGGGGAGAGATAGAGAGAAGGATAAAGAGTGAGAGGGAGAAAGGAAAGAGTGCGGGAAAAAGGATGGAGGAGGAGAAGACAGGGGTAATAGTAGAGAGAGAGAGAGAGAGAGAGAGAGAGAGAGAGAGAGAGAGAGAAGAGAAGATGAAGATGAAGAAGGGAGGAGAGGAAAGGAAGGAGAAGGGCGGTTGGGAAGGGTGGGGAAAATTAGGAAGATAAGTGCATATGTAATATATATATATATATATATATTATATATATATATATATATATATATATATATATATATTATATATGTGTGTTGTGTGTGTGTGTGTGTGTGTGTGTGTGTGTGTGTGTGTGTGTGTGTGTGTGTGTGTGTGTGTGTGTGTGTGTGTGTGTGTGTGTGTGTGTGTGTGTGTGTGTGTGTGTGTGTGTGTGTTGTGTGTGTGTGTGCGCGTGTGTGTGTGTTGTAGACACGAATGTAAATGACGCGAAAGATAAATGAAATTGATATACAAGTTTCCGAGGTAATTTCTGGTTCACGGAATAACTCTGATTCTAGCTTTAATACGTCACACGTGTGCTGCCGCGCCGCCCGCCGTCCGGATGAAGTGTAAAATGTTATTCGGGAAACAGAAGATATTCGGATATTCCAGAATTAAGAATATGCGCATTGAATATAGAATTGAAGTGGATATTTATAGATATATGAATCGATTGACGGATAATAGAATTGTGGATTTTTAAAAGAGAGGTTTGATGTCAAAACTTTGCAGGATGTATAGAATTACTGCATTTTCCCTAAGAGAGAGAGAGAGAGAGAGAGAGAGAGAGAGAGAGAGAGAGAGAGAGAGAGAGAGTATAACACTCGACTCGGGAATTAACTCAAATGACACAGCCTGGAGAGGCCGCCATCCAGCCCGCGCCGCTGCCGGGCGTACGAGCAGCGCCAGCGGGAGAGGGGAGGAGTAGGAAGAGGGGAGACAGACAGAGAGTGAGAGAGAGGGGAGAGGGGAGGTTAATCTGCGATCAGAGGCTGGAATCGAGTAGGAGGGGGGGGGGGAGGGGGAGAAGAGGAAAGAGAGAGAGAGAGGGAAGGTTAGCCAGTGCAATGCTGCCGCGCGTCGCGTAATTCAATTGTTGATAAATGCATTCGGAATCACTAATTATTCCATCACTGCCTCTAATGACATCATTTATTCCTCCAGTTGTGACCTCAGTGCACACACACGCGCGCACATAAACCCTCCGCGGCTCTCACTAGCAGGTTTAGAAAGCATCTTTGCTATTATCGTTTCGCTTCTCGTAATCACCCTGAATTATCGCCGTCTCGCGTCCTTACTTTTATCTGCTGCGTTTTTTGGATTGTTATTGAGGCGCTTTGGGCGGAGGGCGGGTTCGAGGGAAGATAATGTGAATGGGTTCATGTGTGGTTAAATATATATATATATATATATATATATATATATATATATATATATATATATATATATATGTGTATGTATATATATATATATATATATATATATATATATATATATATATTATATAAATAGTATATAATATATATATATATATATATATATATATATATATATATATATATATATATATATATATATATATATATATAATATATGTGTGTGTGTATGTTATATATATATATATATATATATATATATATATATATATATATATATTATATATATATATGCATATATCCCGAAGATGGAATCGAGGACGTTTCTGAAACTGTTGTCTCACTTATTTCAATAAACATAGTTTGTGCATTGTGTTTTTTTTTACATGTAATATATATATATATATATATATATATATATATATATATATATATATATATATATATATATATATTTTTTTTTTTACTTATTTTAAGTTTTTTTTTACTTATTAATACATATTGTTCATTTCATTCACATCCTGCTTCCACAACAACAATCATCATGAATAACAATCAACTGCAATATTGACTGTCAACAATCATGATAATATTGCCTTGCAACTCTCACGGAATCAAGTCATCATCATCGTTGCCAACATTGTGATGATAAAGCCATATCAACGCCATCTATTTGTAAAAAAAAAATTATTTCTAATACTACTAATGATACCTATCTATAACATCTTTAATCTTAATACATCTTTAATTTAATTGTAATATTTGATATTATATATATATATATATATATATATATATATATATATATATTATATATATATATTATATATAATTATATAATATAATATAGTATATATCTAGTTATATATTATCTTAGGAATAAGGTCTGATTCTAGAAAATTCTTACGAACAACCTCTTTCCAGCTTTAACACCTTTCTAGTTCTACCAATAATAGTTGAATCTGACACCATTACATTCGAACACCATATCATAACATGATCAAGGTCAAGCATCGAATTATTACATTAAATTACAGCTAATTCGAACATCATATTCTAATAACAACCATTCATAACATCATATTCTAATTCCAAATTCTAAGTACACCCTCTAATTCTAGTAGCAAATTCTAGCAACATCTGAATCTAACACCTGACTCTAACAACACCCCCTAATTCTAACACCAGATTTTAACACCCTCTAATTCTACCATTCTAGCACCCTCTAATTCTACTTAATTCAACACCCTCCAATTCTACCCAAACCATGATTCTAAACACCTTCCAACTTCTACCAACACCAGCTTCTAACACCTCTAATTCTACTTACCAAACACCAATATTCACCAGATTTTAACACCCTCTAATTCTAACACCAGTTTCTAACACCCTCTAATTCTAACAACACCAGATTCTAACACCCTCTAATTCTACCAACACCAGATTCTAACACCCTCTAAAACTAACACCAATTTCTAACACTCTCTAATTCTAACAACACCAGATTCTAACACCCTCTAAGTCTAACAACAGATCTTTCTAACACCTTCTAAGTCTACCAACACAGATTCTAACACCCTCTTAAAACTAACACCAATTTCTAACACTTAATTCTACCAACACCAGATTCTAACACCCTCTAAAACTAACACCAATTTCTAACACCCTCTAATGCTAACACCAGATTCTAACACCTTCTAAAACTAACACCAGATTCTAAACCCTCTAAAACTAACAACAATTTCTAACACCCTAAAACTCCAACAATTTTCTAACACCCTCTAAACTAAACAACAATTTCTAACACCCCTAAAACTAACAACAATTTTCTAACACCCTCTAAAACTAACAACAATTTCTAACACCCTCTAAACTAACAACAATTTCTAACACCCTCTAAAACTAACAACAATTTCTAACACCCTAAAACTAAACAAACAATTTCTAAACACCTCTAAAACTAACAACAATTTCTTCTAACTAACCCAATCTAAAACTAACATTCTAACACCCTCTAAAACTAACAACAATTTCTAACACCCTCTAAAACTAACAACAATTTCTAACACCTCTAAAACTAAACAACAATTTCTAACACCCTCTAAAACTAACAACAATTTTCTAACACCACCTAACAACTAACTTTCTAACACCCTCTAAAACTAACAAAATTTCTAAACACCCTCTAAAAACTAACAACAATTTCTAACACCCCTCTAAAACTAACAACAATTTCTAACACCCTCTAAAACTAACAACAATTTCTAACACCCTCTAAAACTAACTTTCTAACACCCTCTAAAACTAACAACAATTTCTAACACCCTCTAAAACTAACAACTAACATCTTAACTTTCTAAACACAGAAAACTAACAACAATTTCTAAAAAGCACACCAGATCCCAAAAGCCCATCCGCATTAACCCCCCCTCCCCCCTCCCCCTCCAGGAGCAGACGACTACGTCGTTCCCCGCGAGACTCCCAGCAGCTCCGGCAGCAGCCCAGGAGGGTCGCCGCCCCCCCCGCTCCCCCTCAGCGTCGCCCCCCGCCGCCCATGCCCCTATGATCACGCCCGCGCCCTTCCCGCCGCCCTCGCTGGCTATGCATCATCATCAGGTGGGTGGTGGTGTTGTATTGTATTAGTTTAACTTATTTGTTTATTATTGGTTATTAAATTGTCAGTTTCATTGTTATCCTCATTATTATCATCTTTGTTATCGTCTCCGCTATCATTATTAACATTATTATCATTCGAATTGATATTGTTATGATTCTATCTTCATTTATCAGCATTATCGCTATTCTTGTTTATCATCAAGAAATTTGTCATTATCATCATTCTTGTTGTTACTACCATTATCAACACTGTCATCATCGTACTGATGTTGTATATTATTATCATGATTAAACAGTTCCAGATTATCATCATCACAATCACAAACATCACCATCACAAATAACACCACCCCCCTCTCACCCCCCCCCCTGCCTCTCCCCCACAGATGAGCAGCAGCCTCCTCGGGGGGCGCCTCTCCCCCCTCGGAGGCGCGGGCAGGTGCGCCACAAGTCTCCCCAGCGGCGTGTGCGTGTCCTCGAGTGGCATGGGCGCCAGCATGGGCGGCTCCACGATGGCTACGGTTAGCGTTGGTGAGTGTGGGTGGGGAGAGGGTAGGGGGGTGGGTGGGGTGGGTGGGGGTTGAGAGCTGGGGAGTAGGTGGGGGATGGGGAGGGGTGGGAAAGTGGGCGGATGGGTAGACGGGTGAGGTTGGGCCACGGGGTTGGGGACGGGGAAGGAGGGATAGGGAAGGGGCTGGGGAGAAGGTTTTGGCGGTGGGGAGGAAAGGTTGTTGCTGTTACTGGGAAAATACACTCATCTTGAACATAGCTTTAATTCATTTGTCCCAAGCCCCTCTCCTCTCCCTCTCTCCGTCCTTCCATCCGCTTCTACCCCTCCCCTTCCTCATCTCTCTCACTCTCCCCTCCCATTCCTTTCTTTCTCAACCCTCTCCCCTTTCTCCTCTCTCCCTCACTCTTTATCTCTCTCCTCCCCCTCTGCTTTTCGCTTAATTTCTCCCTTTTCTTCCCCTTTCTTCTCTCTCCCTCCCCTTCCACCCCCTGGTTCCCTCCCTTCTTCTCCTCCTCCCTTTCTATTTCCACCCCCCCCCCTTTTTTTTCCTCTTCCCTTCTCTCTTTTTGCCCTATCATTACCTCCCTCCCTTTCTCCTCCTCCTCTCTCCTCTTTCCCCCCTTTCCCTCCCTCCCATACCCTCTCTCCCTCGCTTACCCACCTCCCTTTCCTCCTTCCCCCCCCTCACTCCCCCTCCCCCTCCCCCTCCCCCCTCCCCCCCTCCCCTTCCTCTCTCCCTCCCCTTCCCTCTTCTCCTCCCCTCCTCTCCTCTCTCCCTCTCTCTCTCTCCCCTTTTATTTATATTTATTACCCAATTTCGGCGGAATTATCAGTCATTTAGCAGGCTCACAATTAAAACCCGCAGCACCGCACACATAAACATGCGTGTGAAGGGTTATTTGCCTCCCAGTGTATGTGTGTGGAAGCGGATGAGCCGAATATATGATGAAAAAAGAAGATAAATGTTGGATAAAACGAGGGAATGTGTGGATGGATAAGATGGAATGATGAATAATGATTAAAAAATAAATAGATAAAAAAAGAAGATAAATGCTGGATAAAAAGAAAAGAAGAAGAGAAAGATAAAAAGATATAGATGATGGATAAAACGAGGGAATTTCTGGATGAATAAGATGGAATGATGAATAATTATTTAAAAATAAATAGATAAAAGAATGTTGATAAAAAAAAATTAAGAGAAAGATAAAAAGAGGGAATTTTTGAATGCATAAGATGGAATAAAAGGATAATGATTTTAAAATTTAAGAAAAAGATTAAAAAAAGATAACTTTTGGATAATTCGACGGAATCTATGGGTGAATAAGATGGAATACAAAAATAATGATTACAAAGATTAAGAATATTGATTTTAGAAAATTAAGAAAAAGATAAAAAGCGGATGATCCGATTATATGATAAAAAAAAAGATAAATGTTGGATAAAAAAAGGGAATGTATGGATGGAGAAGATGGAATGATGAATAATCATTAAAAAAAAGAGAAGAAGAGAAAGATAAAAAGATATAAATGATGGATAGAACGAGGGAATTTCTGGATGAATAAGATCGAATAAAATAATTATTATTTCATAAAAATTAGAAGATTCATTTTAAAAATAGAAAAAAAATAAAATAAAAAGTTAATGGATGGTTTATGGATGAATAAGATGGAATGGTAGATATTGATCTAAAAAAGAAAGAAAGAAAAAAAAGATTATTGATTTTAGAAAATAAGAAAAAGATAAAAGACGGATAAAACAATATGATCCCTGGTTAGATAAGTTGGAATAAAAAAAAATAATGATAAAAAATGGATAAAGCAAATTAATTTATTGATAGATAAGATGAAAAAAAATTGGTAGTTTTATTTCATGATGGTGGGCTAAAAATCAACAAATATAAGATATTATAGAAATGAATAACTATAAGGTGTGATAAACGAAAGAAAGGAATTAGATAAAAGAATAAAATATATTACAAAGGGAAAAAAATTAGCAATGGTAAAAGACCTAAAATCATATTTTATGTATTTATTTTATTGATTATTTCATATTATATTTATATTTTTATTTATTCATTTATCTATTTTTGAGGGGGGAGGGGATTGTTTTAATAATTCAAAAAAATGGATTGTGGTTGTGAGGGATTGTCAAGGGTGAAAATATATGTATTTTGTTTCTTTGTGTCTGAGTTATGGGATGGATATTGTTTCAGGCTTATAATTGGTATGTTTACAGTGTAGTTTCAAGTCTCTCTCTCTCTCTATCTATCTATCTATCTATCTCTTTCCCCCCTTTCTCTCTCTCTCTCTCTCTCTCTCTCTCTCTCTCTCTCTCTCTCTCTCTCTCTCTCTCTCTCTCTCTCTCTCTCTCTCCTCTCTCTCTCTCTCTCTCTCTCTCCCTCTCTTTCTGTCTTTCTGCCTCCTTCCCTTCCTTCCCTCTTCCCTCCCTTTCTCCCTCTCCCCTTTCATTCCTACCTTTCCCTCTTTCCTCATTCATCCCGAAAAATCTCCCTTTCTCTAACCCCCCCCTCTCTCTCTCTCTCTCCAGGCAGCGTGGGCGTGAGTAGCATGGGCGTGGGAGGTGGGCGGCGCGTGTCACCGGGCCTCCAGTGCCTCGTGTGCGGCGACACTTCGTCAGGAAAGCACTACGGGATCCTGGCCTGCAACGGCTGCTCGGGCTTCTTCAAGAGGTCGGTCAGGAGGAAGCTGATCTATAGGTGAGTGTTTCTTTTTTTTTTTTTTTTTTTTTTTGCTGGTTTGGTTTGGTTCGTCTTGTCTTTGATTTTTTTGTTGTTGATGTGTTCTTGCTGGTTTTTGTGCTGGTTTGGTTTGGTTCGTCTTGTCTTTTGTTCTTCGTTATTGTTGGTTTGTTTCGTCTTACTTTTGTTCTCCGTTTTTGTTAGTTTATTTCATTTTCGTTTTGTTTTCTACGGGTAATTCTTTTGGGGTTTCTTCGTTCTTGTTGGTTTATCTTGAGTTTATTTCGTTTTTGTGTGTGTGTTTGTATTGCTGTGTGTGTCTGTGTGTGTGTCCGTGTGTGTGTGCGTGTGTGTTTGGGATGCGCACGTGTGTCTGTGAGTATTATATTCGTTTGTGCGTTTGTGATGTGTCTGTGTATATGTATGTTAGAGATTGCATGCCTATGTCCATTGCTGTATTCGTGTTTGTGTATATTTACACATATTTATCTATCTATTTATTTATATTTATTTATGTATTTGTGTATCTTTATACATTAACAATAAACCCCAAACCGCCCAACCTCACCCACCTTCACCTCTCCCTCTCCCCTCTCCCTCTGACGCAGGTGCCAAGCAGGAACGGGTGCCTGCGTGGTAGACAAGGCACACAGGAACCAGTGCCAGGCATGCAGACTCAAGAAGTGCCTGCAGATGGGCATGAACAAAGATGGTAAGGCCTAAACGCTCGCCTTTTTGTTAACGCTGTTTGTCTCTCGCTGTTCTTATATGTTATCATCTTATAATAGTTATGATTAGATTTATGGTTGCTATTATTTATTATCATTATTATCATCATCATTATTATTATCATTATTATTATTATTATTATTATTATTATTATTATTATTATTATTATTATCATTATTATTATTATTATTATCATTATCATCATCATTATTAATTATATCATTATTATTATTATTATCATTATCATTATTATTATTATTATCATTATTGTTATTATTATCACTATTATTATCGTTATTATCATCATTGTCATTGTTATTATCATCATTATTATTTTTGTTGTTATCATTATGATTATTACCATTATCATTACTGATATCATTTTTAGAATTATTATCATTATTATCATTATTTCCATGATCATTGTTATTGTTGCTTCTATTATTCTTATGATCATTTTCATCATTAGTATCATCATTATTATCCTATTGGTTATATCGATCATTTTCACATCTAGCAAAATGGTAGTAGTAGTAGTAGTAGTGTCATTTTTATCTTATGAATATCACTGTTATTATTATTACCGTAAAGTCATTATCGTTATTTTTATCATTTAGATTATTATCATTATCCTTGTTGTTATATTAATCATTTTATTACTGTTATTATGATTGTTATCATTTTTATCGTTATTATCATTATAATTATTATTATCATCATCATTATCATTTTCATTATCATCATTATTAGTATCAGTATTATCAATTTTGTTATTATCATTGTTATTATTATTTCCATAATTATTATAATTATCATTACTGATATGATTATTATCATTATCGTTACTGTTGTTACTGTTGCTGTCATCATCATCAAATATTATTGTTATCATCATTGTTATTGCCATTATTATCATCATTAGTCTTACTATCACTGTCATTATTGTTATTATTGTAAATATCTATAAGTTCTTATTACCAAGATATAAAATTATCATTATTGTCAATACCATCTTTATTATTATTATTAGGAAAAAATGTGGCAAAAAGGAGAAATTGTAAAAGTCCTATTAAGGAAATACGTTTATCAAAACAAATTAGATTATCAGGTCTTGGAGGCAAAACAGGGTACAAGCGTAAAGTATTTGAAATATTTCGCTCGTTTCAAACATGTGGTTTTTAATCTGAAAACCTATTGTCAAAGGGTTTAATTATTTCTCTCTGCCGTGATTCTATTATATCAATACTTAGAAAAATGCTAAGATGTTTTTAAGAGGCAAAGAAGCAAAAATGTAATAGACAAGAAGTTAGTAACACGGGATGATCTCGAAAAGAAAACGGGATAGGCGTTCTTGTAAAATTATAAGTAAATCGAAAGAAAGAAAACTGGAAGAGAAAACGAAAGAAAAAAAGATGCATGGTGAGACTATACAATATATAAAGGAATCTCTCCATGTTATCGAAAAAATACTTCTGAATTTACCTCACTATACTATAATTTTTATATCTTAATTTTGTTATCTGAACATCTGTAAAGTCCTAAAATCGTAATATTTTTTTATCAATGTTATTATTATCATCCTTATAATTACTAGTATTATGATTATTATCATCATTATCGCTTTCATTATTATTGTTACTATTGTTGTTGTTATCATCATCATCCTATAGTTATTATTTTCATTATTATTATTACTGTTGTTTATATTATGATCATCATTATCATCATTATCATTATTGTTTTTGCTATTATTATTATTATCACTATTATCATCATTATCATTATCATTATCATCATCATCATTCTTGATATAAGATATGATTATCATTAGCCTTATCAATCTTGTCATCATCATTATAATCATTACTGCTATTTCCATTGTTATCATTAGTATTATTACTATTATCATTTTTATTCTTATTATCATTATTGTTATCATCATCATTATTGTTATCATTCTTATTCATATTCATTCATATCACTGTTATCATTATCTTCATAATTGTTATTACTATTAGCATTATTGCTATTATTATTATCATAATCATCATTATCATTATCATTCTTATCATTACCATTATTATCGTTATTATCATTATTATATTATTATTATTATCATAATCATTATCATCATTATCATTATGATTATTACTATTGCTATTAGTATCGTTATTATTGACATTACTATCATTTTCATTAGTATTACTAATGTTATCATCAATCTCACTAACTTTTTCCTTTTATTGTCATTATGATTATTACTTTTATTTGCATTATTATATTTCTTATAATAATGATAATAATAATAATTGTTATTATTATTATTATTATTATTATTATTATTATTATTATTATCTTCATTATCATTATCATTATCAATTATTATCATTATCATATCATTATCATTATCATTATCATTATCATATATCATTATCATTATCATTATCATTATTAATCATTATCATTATCATTATTATTATTATTATCATTATTATTATTATTAATTATTATTAATATATTATTTTTTTTTTATATTATTATATATTATTATTATTATTATTATTATTATTATTATTATATCATATTATTATCTTTATCATTATCATTATTATTATATTATCATTATCATTATTATTATCATTTTCATTATTGATTATTATTATCATCACTATCACTAGTATTAGTATTACTATTATCATTGTCATTATCGTTATCATTTACTTTTCATTGTTATTATCTATATAACAATTACTCTCAAGATTAATATTATAATTGAATTATTAGTATTATTGTTATCATCACTATTATTATCATCATACTTACTATCAATATTATAATCTTCAGTATTAGCATTAGCAGCACCATCATCATTAATACTATCCTTGTTACTACTACTACTACTATTAGCATTTTTATCATTACTATTATCATTATCATTATCGTCATTATTATTATCATCATAAGTATTATTATCATTTTTGTTTCTATTATTGTTATTATCTCTATGATTATTTTTTATCATTGTTGTTATTATTCTACTATTATCATTATTATTGTTATTGTTATTATCATTATTGTTGGTGTTTTAATTACTATCATCATCATTATTATTTTCATTGTTAATATTATTATTATTATCATTATTATTATTATTATTATTATTATTATTATTATTATCATTATTATTATTATTATTATTATTATTATTATTATTATTATTATTATATTATTATTATTATTATTATATTATTTTATCATTTATCATTATCATTATTATCATTACTATCATTATTATTACTATTATTTTTGTATTATTATTATTATTATTATTATCATCATTATTATTATTATCATTATTTTTTTCTGATCATTATTATTATTGTCATTGCCATCTTTATAATCTTTATCATTATTATTATTTTAGTGTTATTATTATTATCATTATTGTCATTATTATTGTTGTTGTTATTATTATTATTATTATTATTATTATTATTATTATTATTATTATTATTATTATTATTATTATTAATTATTATTATTATTATTATTATTATTATTATTATTATTATTATTATTATTATTATTATTATTATTATCATTAATATTCTTATTTTATTATTATATTATCATTATATCATTGTCATATCATTAATTATTCTTATGCTTATTATTATTATTATTATTATTACTATTATCATTAATATCATTGTCATAATCATTATTATTATCATCATGATTGTTATCATCATCATCATCATAGTAATGATAATGATAATAATAGCAATAGTAATAGTAATAATGATGATAGTAATGATAATATTATTAATAATAGTAACAATAAAGATGATGCTGATAATGATAATGATAAAAATTATAATCATAATAACAACAATGGGAATGAAAGGAATGATAAATGTTACTATTGTTATCATTAATATAAATATCATTATTGATATCATTATTATCATCAATATTGTGGTTATCATTATTATTTTTTACATCATTATTATTTTCATTATTCTTATCATCCTTATCGTTACTATGATTAGTTTTCATGGCCTTCACCATCATTATCATCATTATTTTCATTATCACTTTTTTATCAATATTATTTTCATTTGCTCCGTCATTGTTGTTATCATCTTTATTATCATCACTATTTCTTACTATCCTTATTATCTTTTTCATTACTGTTATTATTATTATTATCCTTTTCTTGCTATTATTATTATTGTTATCTTTATTATCATTACTATTATCATTATCATTATTATCATCATCATTATCGTTATTATCATTATTATCATCATCATTATCGTTATTATCATTATTATTATTATCATTATTATTATTGGTATTATTACTATTATTATTACTATTATTATCATCACCATCATTATTATCATTATATCATCATCATCATCATCGTCGTCGTCGTTATCATCATTAACATTATCACATATTAATTTAGTTATTATTCAATTTATTATTGTCGTTATCATTATCATTGTTATTATTAGTATCGTTATTGTTATCAATATTATAGTCATTATCATTTGTAATATTATCATTACTGTCACCATTATTCCATTCTTTGTATTGTCATTCTTTATTACTTTTTCTATTATTGTTATTATTTTCATTATTTTCATTATTATTTTTTATTATCATTATCGTTAATTTTATTATTATCATTTTTATCTATATCATCGTCATTATAATCATCATTATCATTTTGGCTGTTGTTGATTTTCGTTGTTATCATTATCAAAATATTTTTCAATGATAATGATGATTGTTGTAATCATTACCATTTTCTTTTTCTTATTTCATCGTTATGGCTATATTTGTAAGTGTTGTTATTTTATCATTATTATCATTCTTATTGCCATTATTATTAGTAGTAGTAGTAGCATCATTATCATCTTTATTATTTATCTTATAAATATTATCCTTATTACTATCATTGTTATTATTATTATACTTATTATTATTATTATTATTATTATTATTATTATTATTATTATTATTATTATTATTATTATTATTATTATTATTATTATTATTATTATTATCATGATTATCATTATTATTATTATCATTATCACAATTAATATTATTGCTATTATATTAATTGTTATTATGGTTATTAATACTAAGAATAATATTAATACTGTTATTGTTATCATTACTGCTGTTCTCTTAGCTTTTTCATAATCGTTATGTTCCATTTTCTTAGCCTCATTTGATAGAAGTTATTAATGTTGCATTTGTTGTAAAATCTTCATTCTTAGTCAATGTAGTTTTAAATCATAACGATTTTGTCAGTTGATTAAAAAAATAATAGTGATTACGCTTCATCCATAAATTGGCTGTAAGCAAAATAAGAAATGTTGATATCGAATGAACAAAAACTAACTCGAAACAAAAGAATCGGGTGAAGCGCATAGAAATCGTAAACCACACCGAAATAACATCATGAACAGATGAAAACAAGTAACCCACATTTTTTCACCCTAACAAAAGGCTCTTTTTCTTAGACACTCATTATAGAAATTATAAACCACACCGAAAAAACATAATAAATTAATTAATATACAAAAATGGCCACATAGAAAAACACGTAAAGCGTAACATAGTCTCCCCTAAACAACTTCCGCACATTCTCCTACCCCAAAACAAAGGCCTTTTTTTCCCTACTACACTGACTTCTAAGACCATGAAAACACACAGAACACGCACAATAAATCCAAAATAACTGGATGTCGTTTTAAGACCACGAAAACACACACAACACTCGCACAGTGAATCCAAAATACGTTTTAACTGTATGCCGTCTTAAGACCACGAAAACACACAGAACACTCGCACAATGAATCCAAAATACGTTAACTGCATTTTAAGACCACGAAAACACAGAACACTCGCACAATGAATCCAAAACACGTTAACTGTTGTTTAAGACCACGAAAACACACAGAACACTCGCACAATGAATCCAAAATACGTTAACTGGATGTCGTTTTCGCTGTTGCTGATCCCACAGCGGTTCAGAACGAGAGACAGCCCAGGAACACAGCCACCATAAGACCTGAAGCCTTCGCCGAAATGGACCAGGAGAGGCTCTTGAGGGAGGCTGCCGTGGCCGTGGGAGTCTTCACGTAAGATCTGAGTTCTTGCTTTCTCCTTCTCCTTTCTTCTTCTTCTTCTTATTGGTCTTCTTCTTCTTCGATTATTTTGTTTTTTACTTTCTTTTTTGTGTGTTTTTCTCTGTCTGCCTTTGTCTTCCCTTTTTGTTTACATGTCTGGTTTTGTGACTCTTTCTTAACTAGTCTGCCCGATTACTTCTCCCAACAGTCTCTCTCTCTCTCTCCATCTATCTATCTCTATCTATCTATCTCTCTCTCTCTCTGTCTCTCTCTCTCTTCTCTCTCTCTCTCTCTCTCTCTCTTCTCTCTCTCTCTCTCTCTCTCTCTCTCTCTCTCTCTCTCTCTCTCTCTCTCTCTCTCTCATTTCATGTCAGTTCATCGAATTTCATCATGCTTATATAGGAAATCAATATTTGTGAAAAATTATGAGATAGAGCAAGTAAAAGAAAGAGAGAGAGAGAGAGAGAGAGAGAGAGAGAGAGAGAGAGAGAGAGAGAGAGAGAGAGAGAGAGAGAGAGAGAGAGAGAGAGAGAGAGAGAAGAGGTGGATAGATAATAGAATAAATCAGGAACATAGACACTGAAAAACACGAGATGAGATCACAAGGCCGTAGCGTTAAGGAAAGGAGTCGGCCGCCTCGAGGCCACGCCCCCCTCTCGTCCACACGCTCATAACGAGAACCTGTTTCCCCTCAGTAGGCCTCCGCTGCCGCTCCCGGGCCTCGTCTCCGCCGCCATGGGGGGCTCCAGGGGGTTCCTCTCCCCCCCCTCCATCACCACCTCCCCTTCACCACCACGCACGCCCACCACGCCCTCGCCTCCATCACGTCAGCGCCAGCAGCAGCAGCGGCGGCGGCGGCGGCCGGCGTCACGCACCCCCCTCCTCCTCCGCCCCCCTCGTCCTCCACCTCCTCCTCCTCCTCCGGCAACTCCTCGTCGTCCTCCAGCAACAACAACAACAACAACCCGGCGACCATCAACCACATGTCGGGGGCGACCAACGGCGCCGGAGGCGTCCTCGTGGCCGGCCTGCGACCGCTCTCGCCCACCAAGGAGGAGCACGACCATGGTGGGTTGGCACGGGGGACTGGGGTGGGTTGGCACGGGGAATTGGGGTGGGTTGGCACGGGGGGCTTGGGGTGGGTTGGCACGGGGAATTGAGATGGGTTAGCACGGGGACTGGGGTGGGTTGGCATGGTCATGGTCATGATGGTGATAACGATAAGCATGTAATTGTGGTAGATATGGTATTGTTGATAATGTTGGTACTGATGGTAATGATGATAATGAATAATAAAGGCAATGAGGAGAGTAAGGATAAGAATAAGAATAACAATAAAGTTAAGATAACAAAAATAATAATGATAATCAAGGTGATAGCAATGCTAGTGATGATGATAAGGATAATCATAATTCTCTTCCTATCTTGATATTACATAATTATCTTTGACAAATCACCTGAAAAATATATAGTTCATCTATAGGACAAAGTTACCTGGATGAATGGAAGTGGGCGTGGCTTATTAAGACATCAGCCAATCAGCTCACAGAACGACCAGGGGAAAAGACTGCAAAAGAATTATGATCTCTTTTATTCCACGCATTTAATGTACATTATATTTTGTAAGGTCAATTTTAAAAGTTTTATTTTGTTTCTCTTCCTGCATCGGTTTTATTCGGTTGCAAAGAAATCGAACTGGATTTATAAGCTGTCAATTTTTCGATTTTTTTTTTTTTTTTTTATCGAGATCGTAAGAAAAGGGAAACGTGACTTGTAATTATATAAATGAAAGAAAAAAATGGGTTGAATATAAACACATAAAGAAAGAAAATTTGACGAAAGAAACGATCATTGATATCATCATCATCATCATCGTTGTTATTACCTTTATTATCATTTTTGTCATTAATAATATCATTAGCATTGTCTTTATCATTCATTATTCATCGTTGTCGCTGCCATTGCTTTGTTTTGTTATTTTTTTACTATTGCTGATAGTGATATATTCTTTATTGCTGTAGTGATAATCAACATCATTATTGTTATATACTTTATTATTTTTTCCACCATTATTATCATCCTCATTACTACTACCGTTATCATTATTGTTATTATCATTATAATTATTTTTATCATCATTATTACTATTATTATTATTATCATTATATTATTATTACTATTATTACTATCATTATTATTATTATTATCATTATTAATGTAGTTATTATTATCATTATCATCACTGTCATGATAATCATTACAGTCTTTATTATGATTATTATTACTGTTCTTATATTACAGTCATTATAGTTACTGCTGTCATTTTTATTTTGATATTGTAGTTACTCCTATCATCTTCAACGCTATTATAAATTTCCCTTATCTTTTATAACAGTAACAAATGTTATCGGTCAGCATCAACATCCCTATCACAAAATCCTATTTCCTGTATCATCCTCATCGTCTCTTTAATAACTTCACACATCTGTCACAAATGAGAAAGAAGATTTATCTAACATTGATCCACATTCCCCCCTCCCCCCCTCCTCCCCCAGGGGTCCGCAGCGTCGACTCCCCCGTGGACGTGACGGGGGGCGGGGCGGGGAGCGAGGATCCCCCGGGCACCGTGGCCCCCCACCTGCCGCCGCCCGTCTCCTCCTGCTCCTCCTCCTCCTCCTCCTCCGGCGCCTCCTACGTCGAGCCCGCGCCCCTGTGGGATCCCCTGCAGGAGTCCGTGCAGGAGACCGCGGCCAGACTGCTCTTCATGGCGGTCAAGTGGGCGAAGAACCTGCCGTCGTTCAGCAGTTTGCCCTTCAGAGACCAGGTGAGCGGGGGGGGGGAGGGAAAGCGAGGGGGGGGAGGGGGAAGGGGGAAGGGAAAGCGAGGGTGGTGGGGGGAGGGGGGAGGGAAAGCGAGGTGTGGGGGGAGGGAGGAAAGCGAGGGTGGGGTGGGGGAAAGGGGGGTAGGGGGGAGGGAAAGCGAGGATGGGTAGGGGGCAAAGGGGGGAAGGGGAGGGGAAAGCGAGGGTGGGGTGGGGGCAAAGGGGGAAGGGGGGAGGGAAAGCGAGGGTGGGGTGGGGCAAAGGGGGAAGGGGAGGGAAAGCGAGGGTGGGTAGGGGGCAAAAGGGGGGAAGGGGAGGGAAAGCGAGGGTGGGGTGGGGGGCAAAGGGGGAAGGGAAGGGAAAGCGAGGGTGGGGTGGGGGCAAAGGGGTGGGGTGGGGAAAGGGAAAGGGGGAGGGGAAGCAAGGGTGGGGTGGGGAAGGGGGAAAGGGGGGGAGGGAAGCAAGGGTGGGGGGGAAGGGGGAGAGGGGATAACATAGAGTGGGAGGAGAGGGAGAGGGTAAAGACAGAAGATAGGATGAGGGAGAGGGAGAGGGGAATGAATAGAAGATGGAGTAGGAGGAGAGGGGGAAGAATAGAAGATGGGGTGGGAGGAGAGGGAGAAGGGAAAGAACAGAAGATGGGATGGGGGGAGAGAGAGAGGGAAGGGGGAATGAATAGAAGGTATCGAAGAGAGGAAGGGAGAGGGGAGTTGGGAAAAAAGGGGCAAGAACGGGGGAAATAGAGGAGAGAGAGAAAGAGGGAAGTGAGGGAAGGAGATAGGGGAGGGAAAGAGGATAAAAGACGTATGAGAGGGAGAGAAGATGGAAGAGGGGGAAGAGGGCGAGGGAAATGAAGAGAGGATGATGAGAATAGGGAAGGATAGAGGGGAGGAGAGATGGTATAAGGGGAAAATGAGGGAGGAGGTAGAAGAGGTGAGAAAAGAGAGTAGGACTAAAGGCCAGAGGGAGAGTTGAGTGAGAGAGGAGGAAGAGAGAGAGAGAAGAGAGAGAAGAGAGAGAGAGAGAGAGAGAGAGAGAGAGAGAGAGGAGAGAGAGAGAGAGAGAAGAGAGAGAGAGAGAGAGAGAGAGAGGTAATAGGAGGGAGAGAGAAAGATAGGAGGAGAGGGCGAGAGAGAGAGAGAGAGAGAGGAGAGAGAGAGAGAGAGAGAGAGAGAGAGAGAGAGAGAGAGAGAGAGAGAGAAAGAGAGAGAGACAAATCACAAAAGTATGATAGATTTATAAACAGACAAAAGTATATGGACCAACAAACCCCATTAAAATATAAGTAAAAAAAAGAAAGAAAAAAAGTAAAACTAAAAAATGAATAAAAAATAATAATAATAAGATAAAAAATAATAATATAATAATAAATAAATAATAAATGTATATATATATATATATATATATATATATATATATATATATATATATATATTATCAAACAGAAAGCAAATGCCATAATCTCTCGCCTCCCTCCCCCCACAGCCGAGCCAAGGGGAGAGAACCCCCCCCCCCCCCCGCCACCTGACTCAAACCCCTTCCCTTCTTCAGGTCGTTCTCCTGGAGGAGGTGTGGTCAGAGCTCTTTGTCCTGAACGCAGTCCAGTGGTCTCTGCCGCTGCCCACGTGCCCCCTTCTCTCGCCCTCCGCCCACGCTCACGCCCTTGCCCACGCCCACAAAGCAGCCCAGGCCGCCCACGACATCAGACAGCTCTCTGAAGTGGCGGGGGCTTTCAGGGACTTGGCGGTCGACCCGGCGGAGTTCGCTTACTTGAAGGCCATCGTCCTCTTCAGACCGGGTGGGTTTCCTTCTTTTTCCAGTTTGTTTACCTGTTTTATTTCCTTTTTTTCATTTTTTTATCTATCTTTCCCATATTTCTTGTTTGTTGTCCATTTTAAATCTGAATTTGTGAATAGCTGGGTGTATTGATTTACTTTTTTTTTCATCATTGTTTCTGTTTTTTGTTGTCGTTGATGTTTTTCTCTTTCTTATTCTCCTTTATCATCCCATCCTCTTTATTCTCTGTTCCTCCTTTGTCTTTTTAGCGAATTTTAACTTTTGCGAAAGTTGCTTGAGCCTTCATTTCCTTTTCTTGTCAATCTCTTTTGTTTTTTTAAGTTAGTTTCCCCTCCGCACTTTTTTTTCTTTGTCTTTCCCTCGTCCACTTTTACTCTCCTTCTTCCTCTCTTTACTCTTCTTTCTCATTTTCTTTCCCTCTTCCCTTCCTTCACCTTCTCTCCACAAATGCTCAAAAATCGCTACACTTCATAAAAATTAAGGATGATTATATACAATATCAACAAATCGATAATAATGACAAATAATTACAGCAACAGTATTAAGAAGGATAATGATGATGAAGACGATAATGATGATAATGGTAAATGGTAATGGAAATGATAACGATAATGATCATGATAATAATACACTTTTGTATAAAAGGATGGTAATCATCATCATAATGATTATGTTAATAAAAAAATTATCAGTTATATGATGATGATAATGATGGTGATAATGATAACAATAACGATGGTGATTATGATGATAATGGTGGTAATGATGATGATGATGATAATTATAGTGATGATAATAATTATAATGACAATAATAATAATAATAATAATAATAATAATAATAATAATAATAATAATAATAGTAATAATAAAAAAATAATAATAATAGTAAATATAATAATAATAATAACAATGATGATAATAACAACAGCAACATCAATAACACCCCCCCCCTCACCCCCGCAGTCCGAGGCCTGAAGGACGCCGCGCAGGTGGAGTCGCTGCCAGGACCAAGCTCAGGTGATGCTCAGCCAACACGTGAGGGCGCACTACCCCGCCCGCCCTGCTCGCTTCGGCCGCCTGCTCCTCCTGCTGGCGACGCTCAGATCTCCGCCTCCTCCTCGGGTGCAGGCGCTCTTCTTCACGGCCACCATCGGCAACACGCCCATGGAAAAGATCCTGTGCGACATGTACAAGAGTTGAGGTTGTTGGTCTCGGTGGTTCGGTGGTTCAGGTGGTTCGGTGGTTCGGTGGTTTAGTTGGGGAGGGAGGGAGGGGGGTGGGGAAGGAGGGATAGGGGTTTGGTGAGGATGGTCGAGGGATAGGGGGAAAAGTGGGGTTATAGTGGGGATGAGATGGTGGTTTGTTGTTGTTTTGTAATTTTGTTTTCTTTTTTGTATTTTCCTGTGGTATTGTTTCGTTTGTTTTGGGTTTGGTATGTGTGTGTGTGTGTGTATGTGAGTGAGTGAGTAAGTGAGTGAGTGAGAGAGAAAGAGAGAGAGAGAGAGAGGAAAGAGCGAGAGGAGAGAGAGAGAGAAGAGAGAGAGAGGGAGAGAGAGAGAGAGAGAAAGAGAGAGAGAAAAGGGAGAGCGAGAGAGAGAGAGAGAAACTTGAAAGGGGAGAGAAAGAAAGAAAGGGAGAGGGCGAAAGAGAAAGGAAGAAATGAAGAGAGAGAGAAACAGAAAGTAGAGAGAGGAAGTGAGAAAGGTAGGGAGCGAGACGGAGAGGTTTATCACCTATTTCATTCCTGGTTCTCCTTCTTTTAGAATATAGAAAGGATATACAGTACAATGGAGATTCACGAGTTTTTAAAAAAGGAGAATAAAAACTTTTAGGCCTTTTTCTCAAAACGAGTGACACTAGTTCAAATAAGGAGGAAAAACATCGTAGCTTTTTTCTTTTTTCTATTATTTCGTATTGTTCTAAAATGTTCAGAAAAAAATGTAAACAAATGATCTAAACCGCTTCTGAATCATAGTCATGTACATAATTATAGATTCTATAAAAAAGATAATTTTGTAAACATAATTTGACAATTTTCTCACACGGATGTGGGTTCCTGCACAGAGAATTCACTGTATTATTAAACTTTAATTACTGTTTTATTAGGATAATCGTTACATGAGTAAGTCAAAGGGTATTCTTTGTAAATTTTAACATTAAGGTATCTGAATGGGCATTTTATGTAAATCTTAATCTCTTTACTTATGAATCCATCGTTAATTTTTATCTTCTACCATGAATTAAGAACAATGAACTATATTCAACGATAAGTGAAGTTGTTGAACAAATTCTTTTTTCGTTATCCTGCAGGACATAATGATAGATAATACAAGAAGTCTGTCAAACGTTTATAAAAAAAGAATCACAAAACATTTTAACCCAAGACATTAGAAGAATAGTTGACACTCAAATTTGTTAAGCATTTTGTTAAAAAAAAAAAAAAAAACATTTTTAATTTTGCCATTTTTTCTGTATAGAATGTAGAAGAGAAAACAGTCAAATGGAAGGTTCTAGTCTCATAGTTTTTATATAATGATCCTCAGCCAAATAGAAAGGCTGTTGTGTGTGTTTCCAATTTTACTGTGTTACTAAGGGCGTTTTTGGCTTGACTTGTTCCAAATGGGCTGACTTTGATAACCCCCTTTTGCATATGTGGCTTTCCTGCCGCGTAAGTATTCTTATTTGGCTGCAGGATACTTTGAAGGATGAAATAATGAATCTGTATCCAAATTGTAATCAAAATTGTAAATATGCTCGGAGAAAATTGTCTGGGATTTCGCAAGTCGTGGTGTACTGGTGTGTGGCGTTATGTATATTTTGTTCCTAGTCAAGACTACTTCTAAAATAATTTATTAACATATATTCACAAAGGCAATGTCAGCATTAGAGAAAACATAAGGAAAGAATAAGTATGGAAAAGAGACAAATGTATATATCTATAAAATCTTGGATATTATTTTTTTTTAGGAATATTCTTAAACAAACTGTGAGATTGAATTCCCAAAATTCCAGGTTTAGCAACACAGTGAGAAAAAAGGCAAGCGTTCCACATTTAGAAATAACTTGATCAATTTTGTACAGATGCTAAGAAAATGCTTTTATTTCTCAGATCGAAAACATCCTTACGAAATTTTTCGATTAAACATAAAGAGCACCTTGTAGTCATCAGGGGAAACTAAAGTAAAATTCTACCAGCAAAAAATATAGAGACTGGACATAAAATACCTTTTTGGTCAGGTCCCGCACAGTTCCAGTCTGTCTTTGACTATCACTAGTTTTTAGAAAGAAAAAATTATGGTTGAATAGCTTTGTGTAGTCGGTGTGCATCAGTGTTTATATCTACATACAGTATTATGAACCAAATGGTCAAGCTTTATGTGTACAATAAACAAAAATATCGCATTTGTTTATTACTGAATCCCTTTTCTATGTCCCACAAATGAATATTTTTCGTGGTAAGTCATTTGGGAAGCATGGGTTACCAATATGACAAGGTCTCTGAAAGGGACATATTTCTAAACACATCCAAACCTATGGTACAGCATTTCTGATGGTTAAAATCTCTCTCTGGTACGTCTGCATACAGACTTGGCAGAGGGCATTGCAGGAGATATGCACACACACGCGCGCTCGCATCAGTTGGTTTCCTTATGTGATCTACAAGCTGAACATATGGAAACAAGTCTTGTGAACGTGTGGGGACTCATGCATGGCTAGCTGTTCATTTACTGCCAAAGGAATCCTTTTATGTCTGAATCTATTACGAAGTGCCTGAATGGCATTTCTAAAAATGTAGCCTCATATATTACAAATATATCCTTACTTGTTGATACAGTTACATAAACATCAAAAGTAAAGCAATGATTATAAATTGATATCCCACATTAACGTGCATAGCAGATGTAACCATCACCGCCTGTGACACGTATCGGTCCCGGCGGAGGAGGATGGGAAGGTCCGCGCGGCTAGAAATTCAATTGGGTGTACACAGCAGGAATGTAGAGTTGTCTAGTTTGCAAATATATGCCTTTGCTGTAAGTTCTCAATGAGTATCGCTTTTGGCTGGAAGCAAATCACCGATTTAGAGTCGATTTAGAGATGTGGATTTGTTCAGCACTTATCACAATTTGGAAGACACTTTGATGCTTTTAGTCCATTTGTACTAGGAAAGGATCAACCGCCATTACCAAAAGTACTGGCAACCCAGAGTGATCAGTAGAAGTACTTTAAGAGCTCAAATATGGCATATAAGCACTGCAGAATAGGTTTAGTGTCTGAAAAAGTATCAGATCGTCTCAGACTCTCGCAGTGCGCTCCAGGGGTGGTATTCACGCATAATCATACTCTGGGATTTGCATTTGATAAATAGAAAATCTTTGACTCCGCAATTTTGTCTATACGTTTTCACGAAAATGTCTTAAACACCCGATATTTGTCCATGACTCAGATAGAGTTTCATGAGGGAGGCGGCCCACACTCGAAAGGACTATCTTTAAATTGTCCTAAGGAGACGCAGACAGCAATATTGCAATTCTACATTTGTTTTAAAAAGTCTGCATCGGCAATGGAATGGATTACTTGCGTCTTCACAGTTCACGCGATGATAACAAACGTAGAGGGTGTCAAGTGTACATACAAAATATGTAAAATGTGTAATATTACAGCAACTATATGGTTGAGATTCACTGCAATAAATAATTTATTGTATTATCACCGTGGATTATTAACATTGGTCTATTGCAATGTAACTATTAGTTCTTGTTAAATATTAACTTTGAAATGTGATACAATGCGAGTCAAAGAGAATCGCTAAATGGTCATAGTCGAATTCTACTGATTTTATGATCCCTTCAATTTGTCAATTTGCTATTATTATATTGATATATGGTATTCTGATCAACCTACCCACTTTTATTCCAATAGTTAGCGGTATTGTCACTATTGTTTTCAACCATAGCATGATGCTTTTTCTTATCCTTCTCTCACTTTCCATCTATCATCTCTGTTTCCACCCTTCTCTCATCTTTAATCCTTTCCTTTTATAAAAGTAAATTGGTCTGTAGTTACAAACGTACGCTGACAGGCAATTGCACCCGCTGTTTCACACGTAAAATATATACAGGCTAAACATATTCAAATGAAAATTACATCTCAAAACAAAGACAAACAAACAAACCAAAAGTAAACTGTAAAAACTGCAGCTCATCAGTTCTGAATTGCAAAGCACTAAACAGTCAGATGGCTAAGAGGTTCATGTTCAACATGTTCTGGAGGCGGAGGTACTGGGGTTCGATTCCCCAGTTCCTTTGGTTCTGATTTCGATTCCGTGGACGTAAATATAGTCATTTGTATTAACAATTCTGACAAAAATGATAGTATTTGAACCAAACAGAATTTAAGATACATGATGTATAAAGGTGAAATTCGTCATAGTATTTGAACCAAACGGAATTTAAGATACATGATGTATAGATCCCGACAGATAAGGAGCCATTCGGGAAAGATTTAGAATATCGGAATTTTATCGTAAAAGGCGAAAGAGAGAGACGGGGGGGGGGGGCATTGGATTGTGAAGATAGAATGATAAAAATAATGTATATTCATAAATATGAACTCCTATTAGTTAGTGTATGGCAGCTCACCTTTTCTACTTGTCTGTGGATATTTCGTTTTAGATAAAACGAAATGATAAAAAATATATATTCTTTTTTGTTTCTTTGTTTTTCGTGATGTAATCGTCAATAGAATGTGCTTGTATCTCTTGTGTTGTGAGAGTGTGTGCGTTTACAACGCTTTCGTACATACATATAAGAATTGCAAAGCACCCATTTCTCTCTGTCTATCTGTTTATGTATCTATCTCTCTCCGTTTATATACCTCTATTTACCACTTTTTGTGTTTGAGCACAACTTCTATTCCACTTGTATTTCATATCCTAACCCGTAAAGTGTAGATATGTTGCTCTAATTAATCCTTCATGGTAATCCAATGTTCGTCGCCAACTTGGTAATGTTGGATCTTCGTATAACCTATAATACGGTTAATTATATGCTGTCTTGTAATATGCTGCTTCTTTCATTGAGATCTTGTATGCGAGAGTATTAGTAGTCTACATACTTGTCGGTAGATGACGCGCGTACATAGAAAACGCAATGTGACTTAAATGTATTGTAAAAGTAACAAATGTATTGTTAGTAATACCCTAGTACAATTTACAAAACTAAATAGGAACTAGAAATTATTCATATACAAAACACTTCTTTGCCCCTTAAAGGAAATGCAATACTGGCCTTAAAAAGAGAACATTGCGAGGTATATTAACATAAAGAACTTCTTCGAACACCAATTATATAGTTATCAGCCAAATACTTAGGTAACTTTCTTCGGGTTGTGTTATGAGGAAGTTCCCTTACTGACTACCTGAATTATGAGGTTAAGGCTCTTATACATGTGCCTAATTATTCCGAGAATCTGGTCTGGACATAGTCTGGGGTTGATCTACAACAGTTCATCAATCTCTGTTCATGGCTTTGAGCCCCTGAAGTGTCCAAATAAGATGGTCTTAGCTAAATTATGTGTGTTTTTAGATCTTTACTATACACTCGGACAGTAGAGTATTTTACCTAACCTATTAACAACATATAGTTTAGTTCATTCTGTCTCTGAAGAGGTATATGTTCTCACAATTACACCATCTCCTTTCTTGAACATTCATCCTTTCTGTCTTCTTAATAAAATCGGATCTTATGAAGTCAAGTCTGCACCTAATCCTCCTTCCCATCAATAAAAATGAAGGTAAATAACCCACTGTTGCATGCGGTGTAGTTCTATATGCCAGCAGAAATCTACCAACGCATTTACCAACGATTTTGGCTTGTCGACACTTCATATTTATATGCTTGACATTACATTACTAGTTCTACAAAAAAAAGAAATACATTCAGAGCAGGTAAACTGTGTTCCATTGTCAAAAACAATCTGTTCCGGAATGCCATGTGTTGCATATATCTTCATTAAAGCCCTTATTGTACTAAGCGAAGTGCTAGAATTCATCGGTACTGCCTCATACCATTTCCTGTATGCATCCACAACTATCAAAAAAGTCTGTCCTAAGAATGGACCAGCATTTAATCAATGTGCAACCTTTGCCACGATGTACTTGGATATTCCCAAGGATGTGACTTTATTAGCATAGGATTCTTCTGTTGCAAAAAACATCCCTCACACATGTTTATGTACAATTCTATGCCACTATCAATATTTGGCCACCATACAAATACACGGGCTATGGACTAGGTTCTTACAAATCTATGATGGTCTACATGTGGTTCTTACAAATCTCTGATGGTCTGCATGCGGTTCCAAATACGTGGTTACGGAGCTTAATGGACACTACTACCAGTATGCGACCTTTACCTACCGAGATATTCGCCCCGTGCATCTACAAAATGTGACAACTCAGCCTGTGGTAACAGAGAGAGAGAGAGAGAGAGACAGACAGAGACAGAGACAGAGAGAGAGAGAGAGAGAGACAGAGAGAGAGAGAGAGAGAGAGAGACTAGACCTTCCAATATCTTTAAAAGTAATGGATTTTCCCTCGTGTAGCATGTATTCTGTTGGGAAGTGATGGGTAGTTGATGAGCAACTGTTAGCAAAATACAATTTTATATATATATATATATATATATATATATATATATATATATAGAGAGAGAGAGAGAGAGAGGAGAGAGAGAGAGAGAGAGAGAGAGAGAGAGAGAGAGAGAGAGAAATGTATATATTTGTGTATATACATA
>NW_020869094.1:169532-172032 GCF_003789085.1 Penaeus vannamei | reverse complement strand
ACCTTTATTGATGCACACACGATGACACGTGACCTTATTGATGCAACACGTGACCTATTGCTTTATTGATGCAACACGTGACCTTTATTGATGCAACACGTGACCTTTATTGATGCACACGTGACCTTTATTGATGCAACACGTGACCTTTATTTTGACCTTTATTGATGCAACACGTGACCTTTATTCATGCAACACGTGACCTTTATTGATGCAACACGTGACCTTTATTGATGCAACACGTGACCTTTATTGATGCAACACGTGACCTTTATTGATGCAACACGTGACCTTTATTGATGCACACGTGACCTTTATTGATGCAACACGTGACCTTATTGATGACGTTTATTGATGCAACACGTGACCTTTATTGATGCAACACGTGACCTTTATTGATGCAACACGTGACCTTTATTGATGCAACACGTGACCTTTATTGATGCAACACGAGTGTGCAATATTAATATAAAAATTTACGGGGTAAACTTTCGTCGGCAGGGTAAAGTGTACGATGTTGATAGTGATTATGATGGTGATGATAATGATGGTGGTGGTGAAAGTGTTTATTGTGAAAATATTTAATGTTGCGTATGGTGATGGGGTTGAATATGATGTTGACTATGATGGAAATAATGTTTCATATGACGGTGATAATGTTGAATATAATGGCGATGATGATGAATGTGATGTTGATGTTGAATATGACTATGATGTTGAAATGTGATGGTGATGGTGATGAATATGACGGTAGTCAAATATGTGATAATGTTGAATACGATGGTGATGTGAATGTGATGTTGAATATGATGATGAACATGTATAAAATGGTGATATTCTTGAATGTAAGGATGAATATGATGTGATGAAGTTGAATATGTTAATGTTAAATATGATATTGGATATAATTACGTTGATCTTGGGTGTAATTAGAATAATAATGATCCCGGAACAATGTTTTTTTTCTTTTTTTCTGATAACTAATCTACTGACATTAGTGACGAAAGTAATGACACAAACAATTATGATAACAATAAAAATAACATCCGATATAATATTACCAGACCTAACAATGTAACGATACGACATACATTAACGATACGACATACATATCACAGGTCAAGCAAGGTCAATTTGATAATGATATCAAATATTTGCAGATAATTGTGGAAGCCAAACACTGACCTCGTCTTTAATAATGATAATATTTTTTTTATTATGATCTTCACTCGTGGGAGAATGTATCATAGGAAATGGGGAATGAGATGAAACGGGAGGTTCGTGTTTTTTTTTATTGTCATTCATGTAATTTTTGTTATTATTATTATTATCATGATGATAATACTAATGATATCAATGGTAATGATTTTAATAGTTATCATCATCCTCTTTCTCATCATCACCATCACCACCAACCTCATCATTATCACCACCATCACCATTTTCCATCCTCATCATTATCACTTTCGCTAACTTCCTCCTCTTCATAATCACTTTCAATATTAACCTCCTCATTATCACCACCACCGCCATCTTACGTCCTCCGCCTCCTCATCACCATCACCACCACCACACTCCAATTCTCTTCTTCATCATCTTCATCATTAGTTACAGAGAAAGTATAAGGGAAACAATCCTATGTCACGGAGGTACAATAAGTCACATGTATAAGGGAGAGAAGGGATGGGTTGAGGTCGCAGTGGAATCGAATCCCTTAACAACCAGATGATGAAACTATCTTGTGTCATGTGTAGGTTCTAATCCTATTATGTTTCTCTTGTTATGATCTCACTCGCGCGAAAGGAAGGAGTGGAAGGAGGGAGGGAGGGAGGGAGGGAGGGAGGGAGGGAGGGAGGGAGGGAGGGACGGTGAGACGTAGGTAGGTAGGTAGATAGGGGGGAAGGGAGGGAGGGAGGAGGAGGGAGGGAGGGAAGGAAGGAGGTGCAGGTGTATAAGGAAAACAAAAGGAGGTACACATAGAGGGAACGCAAATTCAGACACACGTGTTACTCTGCACACAGAGACACACGCACACACACACACACACATACACCCCACACACAGATTACATATACGTGAATATCCTATACCTACGCACACACACACACACACAAACACAAACACACACACACACACAAACACACACAACACACACACACACACACACACACAACACACACACACACACACACAAACACACCACACAACACACACACACACACACACACACACACACACACACAAACAAACAAACACACACACACACATACAAAGACCCCCACCCCACACACACACACACACACAAACAAACACAACACACACAACACCCCACACACACACACACAAACACACACAAACACACACACACATACAAAGACCCCCACCCTCCACACACACACACACACCGCACGCCGTACTTGGCACAGTTTGTTTACTCCTTACGAGGATCCAAGCTCAGATTAATGACATCTTCTCCTTGAAGCGACATTCACAAAGACAC
>NW_020869094.1:148604-159684 GCF_003789085.1 Penaeus vannamei | reverse complement strand
CTCCCCTTCCTACTCCTCCCCTCCCTTTCCTCTCTCTACTATCTCCCCTCACACCCAGCTCTAACCCTCTTCCCTCTCTTCCTCTGCCTTCCTCTCCCCCCACCGTACATCCCATTCCGACCCCTCCCCCTTCCTCTCTTCTCCCCCCCCATCTCCTTAGTTCCCTCATCCCACCCCTTTACCTCTCCCTCCTACCTCTCTCCTCCTCCTCCCCTCCCCTTCCTCCTCTCCCTCCTACCTCCTCACCTCCCCTCTCCTTCCTCCTCTCCCTCCTACCTTCCTACCTACCTCCTCCCTCTCCTTCCTTTCCTCCTCCCCCCTCTTCCTCTCCCTCAATCCTCCCCCTCCCCTTTTACACCCCGCTCTTACCCCTCCCCTCACCCCCCCCCCCCACTTCGTTCTTTCTAGAAGGATCTTTTCCTCTCTTTTGTCCTGCTGCAAAGACTGTCATAAGCAGTTATATTTGTCTCTCGTATAAAGAAAAATGTCTTCCAATCTTTTACGGTGTGTGTTTATTTTTATTATTTTTTTTTTTTGTCTTTCTTCTTCTTCTTCTTCTTCTTCTTATTATTATATTATATATCATATTATTGTTATCATTATTATCATCATCATTATTATTATCATTATTATTATCATTATTATTATTACTACTATTATTACTATTGTTATTAATACCATTACTATTATCATTATCATCATTATTATCATTATTGTTATTATCATTGTTATCATTACTATTATCATTATTATTATTATCATTATTGTTATTATTATCATTATCATTATTACTATCATTTATTATTTATTTATTTTTTCATCTATCCATCTATCTATTTATCTATCTATAACAGCTTTCACAAAGGAATCACATTCTTTTTCTCTTCCTCTTCACTGTCTACCTACCTACCTACTTATCTATCTGTGGTAACTTATCACATCTTTTCTTTCTTCCTCTCCCTCTTCCTTCTCTCTTCTTACCCTTTCTCTTTCTGATCCTCCTTCCCTCTTCTTCCCCTTCTTTCTTCTTCCTCTGCCTTCTTCACTCTTCTTCTTACCTACCTCTCTTACTCTCCCTATTCTTTCTTCTTTTTTTGTCCCTTCCTTCTTCTTCTTTTTCCTCTTCTTTCTTCTTCTTCTTCCTCTTCTCTTTTTCTTCCTTTTTCTCTTCCTTCTTCTTTTTCCTTCTTTTTTTTTACCTTTTCCTTCTTCTTTCTTCCTTCTTCCCTTTCCTCTTCCTTCTCCCTTCTTCATCTCTTCCCTCTCCCTTCTTCTTCTTTTCCCCTTCCTTCATCTTTTCCCCCTTCCTTCTTCTTCTTTTTCCTCTTCCTTCTTCTTCCTTCCGCCCCCTTCCTCCTCCTCCTCCTCCTTCTCTCCCAGAGCCTAAATCTTCATCGTCGCCAACACGAGTTTCAGCTTGACATTTTCACGACTTTTCACCAGCAGGACGACCACCGAGGGTGGGTTGGGGGCGGGAGAGAGGCGGGTGATGGAGGGGGAACGGGGGAGGGGTGGGAGGAGAGGTGGAGGGAGAGAGGAAGAAGAGAGCAGGAGGAAGAGAGGGAGAGGGGAGAGGGTGGGTGGAGAGAGAGAGAGAGGGAGAGGGTGGAGGAGAGGAGGAGGAGGGAGGAAGGGGAGGAGAGGGGGGAGAGAAGGAGAGGGCGGAGGGTGAGAGGAGGGAGAGGGAGGAGGAGAAGGAGAGTAGGAGGGAGAGAGAGTAGGTGAGGGTGGGTAGGAGGAAGGAGAGAGGAGAGAGGCGCATAGGAGGAAGAGAGAGGGAGGAGGAGGGTAGGAGGAGGAGAGAGAGGGGAGGGTGGTGGAGGAAAGAGTTGGGGATGGATAGAAAGGGGTGGGATAGGAGGTAAGGGTAAGATAGAGGGGTGGGGATAGGTAGAAAGGAGAGGGGAAAAAGAGAGAGGAAAAGAAGGGGAGATAGTTAGCGAGAGTAGAGTAGAGAAGGAGGGGGAGAGTGGGTGGGAGTTAGATAGGAAGGAGGAGAGGAGGTGTTGGTGAGGGGGGATGAGAGTGGATAGGATGGGGGGGGGAGAAATAGAACGGGATATGAGGTGGGATGGGGATAGAAGGGAGGGCTAGAGAGGGGGAAATTGAAGAGGGAGTGAATGGGGGTGGGGGCAGAGGGAGTGAATAGGGGGGGGGGGGGAGTGGGAGTGAATGGGGGGAGAGGGAATGAATTAGGGGGTGGGGAGGTCCGAGGAAGAAAGTGGATAGAGAAAAGGGCAGTAGAAGAGCGGGGGTACAGATGGAGATGATAGGAGGGGGGTTAATGGAAGCAAAAAAGTCTTCTATAATCTGCAAAAACTTGCTCATTTTTCTTTCTTTTTTCTTTTTTATTATCATTATCAATACATTATTATTTATTTTACTTTTTCCACGTCTTGACGTCCATGCCAAAGTGAGGGATTATTATGCATTAGCCTGCGCGACATAGTTTGTTTTTTCTTCGCGCAAATTTCCGCTCTTATGCTTCTTATGTGTGTGCTGTGTGTTCTGTTGTGGTGTGTGTATGTATGTGTGTGTGTGTGTGTGTGTGTGTTGCGTGGCTGCGTGTGTGTGAGTTATGTGTAGTGTGTGTGATGCGTGTGTGTGCGTGTCGTATGTTGTGTGGAGTTGTTGTGTTATGCATAGTGTATTTGTTGCATGCATGTGATAGTGGTGTGTGATTATATGTGTGGTAGTGTATATCAGCATGTATGTGTGTATGTGTGTATGTGTGTGTATGGTGCTGTGCAGTGACATTTATGTATTGTATTCCCGTATGTGTATGGTTGTGGTGTGTGTGTGTATGTGTATTTGTGAGGGTATTTGTGTTGTGGTTATATGTATGTTGCCTGTTGCGTGACCTTTAAACATTATTTCTCCTTTCTTTTTGTTTCGCACCTTTTCTCGCACGCAATTCTCCTGTGTAATTCCGTTGTAATATAGTTCTCAGTCTTTTTTTTATTTTCATCTCATCCTCCTCGTCTTTCTTTTCTTTTCTTTCGCCCCCCCAAAAAAACAAGAAGGAAAAATAATAAACATTTTTTTTCCCTTAAAACAAATTCATTACAAACCTTCAATCTTTTTTAATACAACGTTTTTCCTTCTCTCTTCTCAGTCTTTTCATTTATATTCCTCTTTTCTTTTTAATTTTCGTCTTTTTTAACGAGGGTTTTTAATCTGTGAGCGAAGCGGGTTGATCTTTTAGTGAAATAAACTGGGACGTAAAATGTACCTCGGAGGCTCCGGCAGGTGCAGAGTCTTCATAAAAAAATGCTATTAATCTTTTTCATTCTGATTTCTTTAGAGTTATTGTTTTCTTTGTTGTTGTTGTTACGATAAGCATTATTATTATTGTCGTTATCATCTGTGTTATCATTAACATCATCATTATTATTGCTATTGTCATTGTTATTAGCTTTTTCATTATTATTAGTAATATCATAATCTTTACTATCATTATTATTATCAGTATTATTAACATCGTTCTTATCATCATTATCACCATTATTATTATTATTATCAGTATCATTATCATTATTATTATTATTGATATTATTGTTGTTACTGTTATTATTATTGTTATTGTTATATAATACTTATTACTATACCAATAATCTTTTTTTTGTTATCATTATTATTTTTGTTATCCTTATCGACATTATTATTGTTATCATTATTGTTATTAGCATTATTATCATTATGATCATCAATAATATTATCATCATCATTATCATTGTTATTATCGCTACGATATTGATATTATCATTATTATCATTGTTATCTTTATCATTATCATGATCATTACAATTATCATAACCATGAATATCATTATCTACACTGTTATCACCATTTCTCCCTCTCACAGTCTTACGATTAGTACTTGTATACTGAGTCAAGTTTACTAAAAACTTTTTTTTTTGGTCGATGTTATTTTGTTATAATGTTTTTCTTTCTTTCTTTTCTGTTGAAGTCAATTCTGTCTTGATTCTATGTTTTTTTTCTCCTTTTCCTTTTTTTTCTTTGAAGTCGCTGTTATTTTGATATAATGTTTTTCTTTCTTTCTTTTCTGTTGAAGTCAATTCTGTCATGATGTTATTATTTTTTTTCTCTTTTTCCTTTTTTTTCTTTGAAGTCAATGTTATTTTGATATAATGTTTTCTTTTTTTTTTTTTTTCTTTTTTTGTTGAAGTCAATTTTGTCTTCATGTAATGTTTTTTTTTTTTTCCTTTGAAGTCCTTTGATGTACACACACACACACACACAACACACACACACACACACACACACACACACACACACACACACACACACACACACACACACACACATATATATGTATATATGTATATATGTTATATATATATATGTATATATATATATATATATATATATATATATATGTATATTATATAATATATATATATTATATATATATATATATATATATATATATATATATATATATATATATATATATAGAGAGAGAGAGAGAGAGAGAGAGAGAGAGAAGAGAGAGAGAGAGAGAGAGAGAGAGAGAGAGAGAGAGAAGGAGAGGAGGAGAGAAGGAGAAGGGAGGAGAGGAAAGAGGAAGAGAAAGCAGAGAGGAATTAGAGAGAGGAGAGAGGGAGAGAGAGAGAGAGAGAAGCTAGAATGAGGGAATGATCCCTTTTGATATAATTCACTTGGTAATTCCGCCCTCTTCTTCTGAAACTTTCTCTCCTTCTTCCTCCTCCTTTTTCTGCGCACTTCCTCCTTTTCTCTTTTTCTCCTCCCTTCCTTCGTCATCCCTCTCTCTTTTTATCTTCCCTTCCTTCGTCATCCTCCACTTCCTTCTTTGTTCTTATACCATCTCTTTGTATCTTCTTCCTTCCTCCTCCTTCGTTCTTCCTCTTTCTCTTTCTTTATCATCATATTCTTCGTCTCTTCGTCTTCCTATTCCTTCTCTTTTTTGCTTTTTGTTCTTCGTCTCGTCCTCCTTCCTCATCTCTTCGTTCATCTTTTCCTCCTTCTTTCTTTATCCTCCTTCTTCCTCCCTCTTTATTCTACCTCCTCTCTATCTTTCTCCTCCCTTTCTTCGTTTTCTCTTCCCTCCTCTTTCTCCGTCTTCTCCCTTCTTCCTTCTCTCTCTTCACCTTTCCCTTCCTTCGTTTTCTCTTTCTTCTTCTCTTCCTCCGTCTTCTTCCTTCTTCCTCTCTCTTCATCCTTCCCTTTCTTCGTTTTCTTTCCTCCGCTCTTTCTTCGCCTATCCTTCCTCATCATTCTTTCACTCTTCCTAACAATTATTCCTCTTTGTCATTAAAAAAAAAATTCTTATAAGACCTGTTGAATATCACCCTCCCCCCCCCCCAAAAAAAAAAAAAATCATTTCACGGCTGATGCGCATAATAATTAAACATTAATAACATCTCGCTTTCTTGTTTATTTATGCTTTTATTTGTTTATTTCTCTCTCTCTCGTTCTTTGTATCTCCCGTTCTCGCTCTCTCGTACGTTTCATTGTAATTGTTTTTATATAATCATTTCAATGCAACATATATATATATATATATGGTATCCAACTTTGCATTTTCTTTTATGTCTATATTTTAAATCTTTTGTTTTGTCTATTCATATACTATTAGTCATTTTTTTTTTCTTTCATTTTCGTTTTCTTTTTTATATATCTATTTGGCCTATTAGTTTGTTTTTTCTTTCTGCTTTGTCTATCTGTCTACCATTAGTAATTTTTTTGCTTTGTCTATATATCTACTTTCAGTCTTTTTGTTTGCTTTGTCTCTCTATCTACCATTATTATTATAATTTTTTGCTTTGTCTATTCATCAACCATTAGTCAATCTTTTTTTCTCTCTCTTTGTCTATCTATCTACCATTATCTATCTATCTACTTCGTTTCCGTATCATTCATTCTTTTTATTATTCACAAAAAAAAAAAAAACATTTACAGTAATGATGGGCCGTTGGAACTAGGGGGAGGGGGAGGGGGAGTACTGGGAGAGGGGGCCAGTGGGTGAGGGGAGGTGGGAGAGGTACCATGGATGGGGGAAAGGGGGGGGGGGTTAAGTATGGAGGAATAGAATAGAGAATAAAAGAGAGAATGGGCATAATGATACATTTTTTTTATTTCTTTTTTCATTTTTTATACTTATGTCGTTATCTATTTATCAGATCATTTATTCAATTTACCTTATCTTCTATCTTTTTATCATTATCATTATCATTTACATCAATTAAATTCGATATGTACTCAGATAAGGATATTCATATAAACAAATGTATTCTATAAACAAATAAACAAAGTATAAATGTTACAAATAAACACTAATGAGTAAAATAATTACGCAATATATTATCTGCACGTGTACAATATAAACAAAAAAGCTTTATTATGAAATATCAAAACAAACATAACCCATAAATTAGCTCTGCATATATAACCATAAATAAACACTATGGAGTAATATGAACAGTGTTTTATACAAAGACCAGATATTATTCTCTTTTGTATGAGATGAACATATTTACACACACACACACACACACACATACACACACACACACATACACATAAACACACACACACACACACAGACACAACACAAACAAACAAACAAAAAAAAAACAAAACAAAAAAACATTCCTCGAATGGCGTTTCAGGGATAGCGCCATTTTTATTATCATTTTTTTGCATCTGTTTTTTTTATCATTTTCTTCTTTCTCTTATCCGTAATCAGGTGGCCCCTTTATCAAGCATTATCGCCGGGTTCATCTTTTATCAAGGGGAGTGTGATTATCCGCGAGGGGAACATTTTTGCAAACGGGGGAAATTGGGTAAGTGCTATTTCGAATACGTGGCTTTCTTTGTTTTTCCTCATTCTTTTTTTTTTGTTTTCCATTTTTGTATATATTTTCCTGTTTTTTACTTCGTTTTTTTATATACTTTTTTCCCCTTTTTTTTTTTTTGTTTTTGTTTTTTTAAGCGATTTGGCACGGTCGCCTCATTTTTCCTGACATTTCGTGTTGTAATTTTATACAACTTTTTTTTTTTTTTTTTTTTTTCTTTTCGCTGCAGTTGGGTCTGTATCACACTGCAGGTACACGGGATTTTCAAACCATACTTTATTATGCTCAGGACAGGTGAGTGGACGACAAGCCTAAATGATTTTTTATTCGATAATGTTTTTTCTTTTTCTTTTTCTCTTTGTTTTTGATTTGTTTTTTTTCTTTTCTTTTTCTTTTTCTTTTTTTTTTCTTCTTTTTCTTTTTCTTTTTCCTTTTCTTTTTCTTTTTTTTCTTTTTTCTCTTCTTTTTCTTTTTTCTATCTCTTCTTCTCTCTCTCTCTCTCTCTCTCTTTTTTTTTTTTTTTTTTTTTTTTTTTGCTAATAGTCAGATTGGCTCCTGAAAAGGAACCATCTGATTAGACATTACTTTAGATTCGGACTTTGAATAAAATTAATGAATTTTTCGCCAACACATCCTGTCATGGGATAATGACCTGCTTGCATTTGACGTGTGTAAATAATCATATGATATAATGCAATTCTGGTAATAATAAAAAAAGGCAACTCTGGTAATTTTAAGAAATAAGCAATTCTGGTAATAATAATAAAAGACTATGCAATTCTGGTAATAATAATGAAAGAATATGCAATTCTGGTAATAATAATAAAAGACTATTGCAATTCTGGTAATAATAATGAAAGAATATGCAATTCTGGTAATAATAAAAAACGATGGAATTCTGGTACGTAAATGACCATTAAAACAATCTGGTTGCTGACGATCTTCTCTCTCTTCGTTCTCTCCTTCTCGTCTTTCTCTCTCTTCCTTCCCTACGTCCCTTCGTCCTCCTCCCCCCTCTACGTTCCTCCAATTTCTCAAATCAAAGAATTTAACAATGAAAAGTAAAAAGAAAAAAAAAAATCATAGTAAACACGACGCATAAAACGGCTTTTCATTCATGATTTTGTGTCTCTGTCTGACAACAGCAAAACATTTCGAAAGTGTCAGTCGGTAGCTGGTTCAAGTGGCATGGGATTTCTTTCGTCAAAAAAAAGAAAAAAAAATTAAGTGGTGCACTATTTTGGATTCTTTTGTTATCATTCTTTCTGGATGTCTGTCTGTTTCTCTCTCGTTTTCTCTTTCTTTGTACGTTTGTCTATTTGTGTCTATCCCTCATCTCTCTCTCTTTCTCTTTCGTTTTCTCTCTCTTCTCTGTCTCTCTCTCTCTCTCTCTCTCTCTCTCTCTCTCTCTCTCTCTTCTCTCTCTTCTCTCTCTCTCTCTCTGTCTCTCTCTCTCGCGCTCTCTCTCTCTCTTTCTCTCTCTTCTTCAACTATCTTTCTGTCTCTCTTTTTCATTGTCTTTCTCCTACACCCTCACTCTATCGTTCTCTCCTTTTCTCCACACTCTCTCTCCTTCACCTCCTCTACCCGCCCCCCTCTCTCTTTCTCTCTATTCTTCAAGTATCTTTCTGTCTCTCTCTCCTACACCCTCGCTCTCTCGTTCTCTTTTCTTTACACTCTCTCTCCTTCACCTCCTCTACCCCCTCTCTCTCTATCTCTTTCTCTCTCTCTCTCTCTCTCTCTCTCTCTCTCTTCTCTCTCTCTCTCTCTCTCTCTCTCTCTCTCTCTCTCTCTTCTCTAATATATATATATATATATATATATATATATATATATATATATATATATATATATATATATTGTATATATATATATTTGTGTGTGTGTTGTGTGTGTGTGTGTGTGTGTGTCTGTGTGTGTGGTGTGTGCGTGTGCGTGTGTGTGTGTGTGTGTGTGTGTGTGTGTGTGTGTGTGTGTGTGTGTGTGTGTGTATGTGTGTGTGTGTGTCTGTGTGTGTATGTGTGTGTGTGTGTGTGTATACACACACAGAGAAACAACACACACATATATATATGTGTACTATGAATGTATGCATGCATCTATGCATATACATATACATATATGTACACACACAAACACTCACACACACATATATGATGTTTTCACTTTCAAGTTCATTTAATCATTCTACTCTCTGTTGTTTTTTTCCCCAAAGTTGAAAATGGGGATCACGAGCTCAAACACTTTTAGAAAAAAATAAAACCCAGAAAAAATTCCATGTTTGTTCAGGGAGTTTTCGATACTTTTCAATTTTCAGTTTTTTTTTTCTATTTTGTTATTGTTATTTTTTTATGTAAAGGTTGATGTCCTTTTAGTACTGAATATGTTATGATTGATGTCTGTGTTATAGCTTATTATGATCATGATGGTAACGTAATGAAAATGATAGTAGTAACGATAATAATAGTAATGATGGCAATAATAATAATAATAATAATGATAATATATAATAATAATAATAAGAATATATATATGATAATAATAATATAAGAAATATAATAATAATAATAATAATAATAATAAATATAATAATAATAATAATAATAATAATAAGATGATAATAACAATGATTATAATAACGATAACAATATTAACCACAGTATTTAGGATGATGATGATAATGATTATGATAATAGTAATAATGATAAAAATGATAATGACAAAAATGATAATGATAAAAATGATAATGTGTGTGTGTGTGTGTGTGCATGTTTGATCGTGTTTTGTGTGTGTGTGTGTGTGTTTGATTGTGTATGTGTGTGTGTATGTTGAGTGTGTGTGTGTGTGTGTGAGTGTGTGTGTGTGTGCTGTGCGTGTGTGTGTGTGTGCGTATGTGTATGCCCGCGCGCTACTCCAACACTTATTTCTTATATTCGCTTTTTTTTTACAATACATTATATATTTTTTTCTTATAACAGATTTTCTTGTTATGTTATTTTTATATGATTTTCCAATGCGTTTTTTTTTATTTTCTTCTTCCCATGATAATGATAATAAATAATGATAATACAAGTAAATAAAGATGATGATAATGATAACAATAAAAATAACAATAACAGTAATAACGATAACAACAACAACGATAATGATAATAATAATAATACGTATCATTAACATCTGCACTTTACCTCATATTTCACCTCACAACATAATGCTTCTTCTTCCTTCTATTCACTCCTCATAATATCGATCTTCCTCATTAAATCACACTTTCGCTAAAACCCCTTTTTTCTGTGTTACTAATCAGACTCATTATCTATATATATTCATTATCTATATATATGTTGATGTATTTCTTCATAATTTGTCATATATTAATTTGTCATTTATTAATTGTCATATATTAATTGTCATATATCAATTGTCATATATTAATATATTAATTGTCATATATTAATTGTCATATATTAATTGTCATATATTAATATATTAATTAATTATTAATGTTATATATAATTAATTGTCATATATTAATATCATATATCAATTGTCATATATATATATATATTAATTGTCAGTCATATATTAATGTCATATATTAATTGTCATATATCAATATATATAAATATATTAATTGTCATATATTAATTCTATATATTAATTTATTATATATCAATTGCGTATTATACATATTCTTCATAATTTGTCATATATTCGCATAGTATGATAATCCTCACTACTCTCCCCCCCTATCCCATACCTCCCCCTACCCCCCTAATCCCATACCTCCACCCCCCCCACCGTGTGAAATTCGCAATGTCTTTTGATAAATTCTGCAACGACGGAGATTGCAAAGGAACTGGTGCAGGGGAGGGTTGGGTTGGGGAGGGGGTGGTTGGGTTGGGGAGGGTAGGAGGGTTGGGGAGAGGATTAGGAATATAGAGGGTGCGGGTGGGGAACGTTGGTTTGGGATTAGGGGGGGGAGGTCATGGAGGTGGGTGGGGGCGTGAAGGGAGTGCCTGGTTGGATTAGGGGGGGAGGGTGAGGTGAGGGGGGGGGGTGAAGGGAGGAGGTAGTGCCCGGTAGCTACGAGAGGTTGGGGGAGTAGGTAGGTAGGGGAGGAGGGGGGTGATTCGGGCATAGGTAGGGGGGGGGGGTAAGGGTATTAGGAATTAGGGAGAAGGTGAGGGGTAGACTGAGACTGGAGAAAGGGAGAGGAGAGGGAGGGGGATATTAGGAAG
>NW_020869094.1:129506-143089 GCF_003789085.1 Penaeus vannamei | reverse complement strand
CGTCCGCGCGCCCGTCTCGCTCGTCACCCGTCCCGCGCGCCCGTCTCGCTCGTCACCCGTCCCGCGCGCCCGCTCGCCTCGTCACCCGTCTCGCTCGTCACCCGTCCGCGCGCCCGTCTCGCTCGTCACCCGTCTCGCGTCACCCGTCATCTCGCTCGTCACCCGTCCCGCGCGCCGTCTCGCTCGTCCCCGTCTCGCTCGTCACCCGTCCCGCGCGCCCGTCTCGCTCGTCACTCGTCCCGCGCGCCCGTCTCGCTCGTCACCCGTCTCGCGCGCCCGTCTCGCTCGTCACCCGTCTCGCGTCACTCGTCCCGCGCGCTCGTCTCGCTCGTCACCCGTCCCGCGCCCGCTCGTCACCCGTCGTCTCGCTCGTCACCGTCTCGCTCGTCACCGTCGCGCGTCTCGCTCGTCACGCCCGTCTCGCTCGTCACGTCCGCGGCGCCCGTCTCGCTCGTCACCCGTCTCGCTCGTCACCCGTCCGCGCGCCCGTCTCGCTCGTCACCGTCTCGCTCGTCACCCGTCACGCGCGCCCGTCTCGCTCGTCACCCGTCTCGCTCGTCACCCGTCCGCGCGCCCCGTCTCGCTCGTCACTCGTTCCCGCGCGCCCGTCTCGCTCGTCACCCGTCTCGCTCGTCACCGTCCGCGCGCCCGTCTCGCTCGTCACCCGCGTCGTCACGCGCGCCCGTCTCGCTCGTCACCCGTCTTGCTCGTCACCCGTCCCGCGCGCCCGTCTCGCTCGTCACTCGTCCCGCGCGCCCGTCTCGCTCGTCACCCGTCTCGCGCGCCCGTCTCGCTCGTCACGTCTCGCTCGTCACTCGTCCGCGCGCCCGTCTCGCTCGTCACCCGTCCCGCGCGCCCGTCTCGCTCGTCACGTCCGTCTCGCTCGTCACTCGTCCCGCGCGCCCGTCTCGCTCGTCACCCGTCTCGCTCGTCACCCGTCCCGCGCGCTCGTCACCCGTCTCGCTCGTCACTCTCCGCGCGCCGTCTCACTCGTCACCCGTCCGTCTCGTCACCCGTCCCGCGCGCCCGTCTCACACGTCACCCGTCCCGCGCGCCCGTCTCACTCGTCACCCGTCTCGCTCGTCACCCGTCCCGCGCCCGTCTCACTCGTCACCGTCGTCGCGTCACCCGTCCGCCCGTCTCGCTCGTCACCGTCCCGCGCCCCGTCTCGCTCGTCACCCGTCTCGCTCGTCACCCGTCCCGCGCGCCCGTCTCGCTCGTCACCCGTCTCGCTCGTCACCCGTCCGCGCGCCCGTCTCGCTCGTCCCCGTCTCGCTCGTCACCCGTCCCGCGCGCCCGTCTCACTCGTCACCCGTCTCGCTCGTCACCCGTCCGCGCGCCCGTCTCGCTCGTCACCCGTCTCGCTCGTCACCCGTCCGCGCCGTCTCACTCGTCACCCGTCCCGCGCGCGTCACCCGTCTCGCTCGTCACCCGTCCGCGCGCCCGTCTCGTCGTCACCCGTCTCGCTCGTCAACCGTCCCGCGCACCCGTCTCGCTCGTCACCCGTCTCGCTCGTCACCGTCCCCGCGCGCCCGTCTCGCTCGTCACCCGTCTCGCTCGTCACCGCGCGCGCCGTCTCGCTCGTCACGCTCGTCACCCGTCCCGCGCGCCCGTCTCACTCGTCTCGCTCGTCACCCGTCCCACGCCCGTCTCACTCGTCACCCGTCTCGCTCGTCACTCGTCCGCGCGCCCGTCTCGCTCGTCACCCGTCCCGCGCGCCCGTCTCGCTCGTCAGCCCGTCTCGCTCGTCACTCGTCCCGCGCACCCGTCTCGCTCGTCACCCGTCCGCGCGCCCGTCTCGCTCGTCACCCGTCCGCGCGCCCGTCCTCGCTCGTCACCCGTCCCGCGCGCCCGTCTCGCTCGTCACCCGTCTCGCTCGTCACCCGTCCGCGCGCCCGTCTCGCTCGTCACCGTCTCGCTCGTCACGTCCCGCGCGCCCGTCTCGCTCGTCACGTCTCGCTCGTCACCCGTCCGCGCGCCCGTCTCGCTCGTCACCCGTCTCGCTCGTCACATCTCGCTCGTCACCCGTCCCGCGCGCCCGTCTCGCTCGCGTCCCGCGCGCCCGTCTCGCTCGTCACCCGTCCCGCGCGCCCGTCTCGCTCGTCACCCGTCTCGCTCGTCACCCGTCTCGCTCGTCACGTCCGCGCGCCCGTCTCGCTCGTCACCCGTCTCGCTCGTCACCCGTCCGCGCGCCCGTCTCGCTCGTCACCCGTCCGCGCGCCCGTCTCGTCGTCGCTCGTCACCCGTCTCGCTCGTCACCCGTCACGCGCGCCCGTCTCGCTCGTCACCCGTCTCACTCGTCCCGTCCGCGCGCCGTCTCGCTCGTCACCCGTCCTCGTCACCCGTCCGCGCGCCCGTCTCGCTCGTCACCGTCTCGCTCGTCACCCGTCCGCGCGCCCGTCTCGCTCGTCACCCGTCTCGCTCGCGTCCCGCGCGCCCGTCTCGCTCGTCACCCGTCCCGCGCGCCCGTCTCGCTCGTCACCCGTCTCGCTCGTCACCCGTCCGCGCGCCCGTCTCGCTCGTCACCCGTCTCGCTCGTCACTCGTCCCGCGCGCCCGTCTCGTCGTCACCGTCTCGCTCGTCATCCGTTCCGCGCGCTCGTCACCCGTCTCGCTCGTCACCGTCCCGCGCGCCGCCGTCCGCGCGCCCGTCTCGCTCGTCACCCGTCGTCTCACTCGTCACCCGTCCCGCGCGCCCGTTCACTCGTCACCCGTCTCGCTCGTCACCCGTCCCGCGCGCCCGTCTCACTCGTCACCCGTCCCACGCGCCCGTCTCGCTCGTCACCCGTCCGCGCGCCCGCGCTCGTCACCGTCCCGCGCGTCTCGCTCGTCACCCGTCTCGCTCGTCACCCGTCCCGCGCGCCGTCTCGCTCGTCACCCGTCTCGCTCCACCCGTCCCGCGCGCCCGTCTCGCTCGTCACCCGTCTCGCTCGTCACCCGTCCCGCGCCGCCCGTCTCACTCGTCACCCGTCTCGCTCGTCACCCGTCCCGCGCGCCCGTCTCACTCGTCACCCGTCCGCGCGCCCGTCTCGCTCGTCACCCGTCCCGCGCGCCCGCTCGTCACCCGTCCCGCGCGCCCGTCTCACTCGCCGTCTCGCTCGTCACCGTCCGCGCGCCCGTCTCGCTCGTCACCCGTCACGTCCGTCTCGCTCGTCACCGTCTCGCTCGTCGTCTCGCTCGTCCCGTCCGCGCGCCCGTCTCGCTCGTCACCCGTCTCGCTCGTCCGCTCGTCACCCGTCCGCGCGCCCGTCTCGCTCGTCACTCGTCCGCCCGTCACCCGTCGCCCCCCACCTGCAACCCCACAAGCCTCCCTCGTATACCCGACCCTGAGATAATGCTGATGTGTGAAGAAACACGGAAATAATGTTAAAACGGTGAAACAAATGAGATTAGCTTTGCAAATATAAAATATATAACAAAATCGTGAAAAATATATGTACGTAGATCATATAATAAAGAAAATTATAATGTATGTATTATAATCTCACAACTGCGACAGATCAAACACCAACGAGATTTTAAAATCTTTACCTGTAAAAGAATGGAGATTATATTATACAATAAAATGCATAATACTGATATACATCCCAATCCCTTAAAAACAGTAGGAAGACCAAGCACAAGCAACCGGAAAATCACAGCTGCCGCCACTACCGTATAGCTACGCTCTAAATTGCTTATTAATTTAGAAATAAAAGTATAATTTAGCTATAAGAGTCTACTTGAAATTCTCTCATTTCATGTTTCCCTGTCTGATTGCACTGCCGCCACTCCCTCTTCGTTAGAGAAGAGAGAAATTTATAAACCATTCACATAATAATAAAATGAATTATATAAACAGTTAAATTATTCTGATTTACGAACAAATATTCAAATCAAATATATGTAAGTCAGTAAACTAAACGCAATGAGATATCGCACCTGCTCGCCGAGACACTACAGTCGTCGGTTCGCAGAGTCACGAGAATCACTAATAATGTACAAGCCCTTACCAAAAGATAAGCTTAGTCCATCGCACAGTAAATCTGCGATCCGTCTCCCTCGTGTCTAGGTGGTATCTAACCCCCCCCCCCCCCCAAGGCACTCCGCTGCAGGGTGGTCCCACAATCTCTTAGCGTTCATTGTTTTTCATGTCGATTCGTTTTCAGTACGACAGTACCCCTTCTTTCTGATGCTATTATCATTAACACTTGTTATAACCATTATTATCACTGTTCATTCTTTTCATTATTATTATCAATGTCCCTAGTTTTATTAGTATTGTAATTCCCAAAGCGAATCGAGAAAATTGATATTCGTTTCATCTTTTGGAGTTAATCAAAATTTGGATGGTAACGCCACATTTTGAAAGCGAATTCTTTATTGACATTGATTCATCATTGTAGTAAAAATCGTGGTAAGAAATATTAGATAACACTTTTACATGTTAATGACGGCTAGAAAATTAAAGAAGACTTTTGTATGTTTATTACAATTTTTAGAATAAATCTTCACAGCACTTACACACACACACGTTTGTATAAGTGTATATGCACACACACACATATATATGCGTGTAAACAGATTCGCTCTCACAGACACACACACTTTTATATGTATATAATTAAGCATATGTAATAAATAAATGCACAATGAAGTTACATATATAATTATGTATGGAGGGTAATTTTGAGGATTCTTCGGGCATATTTATGCATAGTAGAGTGAAAAAGATGTAGATGTTCTGAGAATTATTGGCTTTCACTCCGTAGATGCAGTTCGTATTCCAGCCACTCGTTGGTCGCCTCCTGCCTCTCCTTCATCTGCTTGAGAAAGGCAATCTGACGTCACCTTCGCTGTGTCCGCTTCCATTTGCTTCATCTCATTCGCCTTCTTCACTCTGTTCATATGCGCTCTGGAGGCATTGCGGATTCGTTGGTTTTCGTCAGGGCAGTTACCCAACCTTCGTGCGTACATCCTTTCCTTGCTTTTACTTCTTGTAGGCACACTGTTCACGATTCCTTCGTTCCCAGCCGAGGTGACACCATCCTGAGTCAAGCGTTGGCCATCATTGACAGTGACATAGGCGCCACCACCAGCCGAGCTGATGAGGTAGTGACACTGATGGTCGTCGTAGGACATGTCGATGTTATCTCGGTTACTCACTGTAGACGTCGTGTTCCAGTCTATAGCATGAACGCCTCCAGTTGCATGAGTTTCATGAAGACTTCTAACCACGTTCGTTTCTTCACTGTAATCTGTGAACATATTCTGTGTATCTTGTTCCTTTTCAAAGAGAATATCTTGGTCGAAGGTCAATCCAAACATGGATCTTTGTTCACTTATTTCTCTTCCGAACGTCTTTTGTGCTTCTTGACCACTACCGTAAAAGGACAAATCTTGACGTAATCGTCGCCTGTGAACATAGGTCTCTCATCACTGTATTTCTCAAAAACTTGTGTCGAATGGCGAATTCCAGCGCTCTGGCTAGTATCATCGCCATGGTCCAAGTAATTCCACTCCATGTTGATTAGGAGATAAAGATTGGGAAAAGGCTTTAGCGATTTCTTTTCTTAAGAGATATAAGTTAGAAGGAAAGCGTTAAATTCGTATTGCGCTTCTGTCGCATGTCGTACGCGTGTTGAAAATACGTATTTCTTTACGAATTATACGTATCAATGGATGCCTTAGTGAAATCTATACTATGAACGAAGAACGTCTTTAACCGTGCTGAAATACAGAAGAGAAAGTAATGTAAACGTATTCGATCCACAGAAAGGAGAAACATCCTTATTTTTGGTAAGATATCTAGACTATGGCACCATATGATGAAATGAAGGAATAATTGAAATTGAAGATTTTTTACGACACCCGCCTTGTACGTGTCGCCGCCTCACATTAAATCAAGTTTCATAAAGCGCGAGACGCCTTGATGACGTCACAGAAGCGCTCCATCTCCTTCGACCCGTCTTGAGCTTCCTCTTTTTGACGTGTTCCTTTTTTTCTTCTTTTTTTACCTCCATTATTTTAATCATTCATCTAGTCCTTCATCCATTCCCATTCCTGCGTTTTCTTTCTCTTTTATTCACAAATATTCTCTCTTTTCGTTCTTCACGCTCTCTCTTTCCCCGTTTTGTTTCCTTCCATTCATTATTTATTCATCATTTCTCTTTCCATTTTCTGTTGGTCGAATCGTGTTTATACTTGCTTCCCTGTTCACTGCTGATTATTATTTTCGTTTTCTTAAACTGAATTCCACCTTCAACTTCTTGCATCACTGTCCGTAAGGCAAAATTGGTGCGAAAACTGTGCAAATCAGAGAAACTATAACTATGTTCCGTGTCAGACACAGATGCAGCATCGGGCAATCATCTGCCGTGGTAATCATGAAATTAATTCTGATAATAAAAGGAACAGCAATAACAGTACCGAGAAAGATTAACATCAATGATAACATTAACAATAATAATAATATGAACATGTTAACATTACCGTGATGATGATAATAACGGAAATCTATTTCCTTGCAGTAATGATCATGATGGTGAAGGTAACTGTCATTCTTATGGTAGTAGTGACAACAATAATAATGATCTTTATATCAACGACAAATATAAAAGGTGATTGACTGCGAGGGAATGGATCTGATGTTTACTTATTACGAATACAGTTTTCATACTTGATATTATTCTTCATCGTTCTTCTTTATCTCTTATTCATATAATCTCATGCAATCTTTATTTCAGTGTTGATAACCGCTTTTCATTTCTAACATGATTCAAGAATAGTATTATTATCTTTACAAACTGATTTCATATTTAAGATATCGATATCACAATCGTGATGAGTTACTGTTTCTGTTGTCAGTAGTACCCCTTCTTTGTGATGCTGTTATCATCAACACGTGATATAACCATTATCTTCATTGTTCATTCTTTTAATTATCACTGTTACTATCTTTATTAGTCATGCAATTCCAAAAACGAATCCAGAAAATTGATATTCGTTTCATCTTTTGGAGTTGATCAAAATGTGGATGGTAACTCCTCATTTTGAAAGCGAATTTCTCATGGACATAGATTCAGCATTGTAGTAAATCAGAGTAAGATCAATCAAATAACCCTTTTGTATGTTATTGACGGTTAGAGAAATTAAAGGAAACTTTTATATGTTTATTACAGTTTTTAGAATAAATCTGTTCACAGCATTTACATACATCAGTTTCTGCGTGCAACCACACATTCGCTCTCACAGACGCACACACTTATATATGTATATAATTAAGTATATGAAATAAATAATGTACAATGAAGTTAAATATACAATGATGTATGGAGGTTAATTTTGATGATTCACAGGGTATATTTATGCACAATATAGTGAAAAAGATGTAGGTCTATTTAGAAAATTATTTGTTTGCACTCCGTAGATGCAGTTCGTATTCCAGCCACTCGTTGGTCGCCTCCTGCCTCTCCTTCATCTGCTTGAGGAAGGCAATCTGCCGTCGCACCTTCGCTGTGTCCGCTTCCATTTGCTTCATCTCATTCGCCTTCTTCACTCTGTTCATATGCGCTCTGGAGGCATTGCGGATTCGTTGGTTTTCGTCAGGGCAGTTACCCAACCTTCGTGCGTACATCCTTTCCTTGCTTTTACTTCTTGTAGGCACACTGTTCACGATTCCTTCGTTCCCAGCCGAGTGACACCATCCTGAGTCAAGCGTTGGCCATCATTGACAGTGACATAGGCGCCACCACCAGCCGAGCTGATGAGGTAGTGACACTGATGGTCGTCGTAGGACATGTCGATGTTATCTCGGTTACTCACTGTAGACGTCGTGTTCCAGTCTATAGCATGAACGCCTCCAGTTGCATGAGTTTCATGAAGACTTCTAACCACGTTCGTTTCTTCACAGTAATCTGTGAACATATTCTGTGTATCCTGTTCCTTTTCAAAGAGAATATCTTGGTCGGAGGTCAATCCAAATATGGATCTTTGTTCATTATTTCTCCTCCGAACATCTCTTTTTGTGCTTCTTGACCACTACCGTAAAAGGACAAATCTTGACGTAACCGTCGCCTGTGAACATAGGTCTCTCATCACTGTATTTCTCAAAAACTTGTGTCGAATGGCGAATTCCAGCGCTCTGGCTATTATCATCGCCATGGTCCAAGTAATTCCACTCCATATTGATTAGGAGATAAAGATTGGGAAAAGGCTTTAGCGATTTCTTTTCTCAAGAGATATACGTGTAGAAGGACCGTCGTTGCTCTTGTTAGGTAAGCTACTGTCTCGGCTGTAAACTGCTGGTGAATTTATAGCGTTAAATTCGTATTGCGTTTCTGACGCATGTCGTACGCTTGCTGAAAATACGTATTTATTATTCGTTCGGTAGATACTCGGTAAAATCTTAAGTGTGAACATGAACGTTTACAACACTAGTTTCACCGCGCTGAAATACAGAGCAGGAAGTAACGTAAACGTATTCGAGGAGTTCAAACCTGAATTTCAAAAGTGATGTAAAGAAAAAAAAAAAAAAATCATCCCTCTATCATACATTTTGGTATAAGGAATAAACTTTGGCTTCATATGATGAACTGAACGAATAAGTGAAGTTAATACGATAAGCTTTTACGACACCCGCCTTGTACGTGTCGCCGCCTCGCATTAAATTCAAGTTTCATGTAAAGCGCGAGACGCCTTGATGACGTCACGAAGCACTCCATTTCCTTCGACCCGTCTGGAGCTTTTTTTTTTTTTTTTTTCTCTCTCTCTCTCTCTCTCTCTCTCTCTCTCTCTCTCTCTCTCTCTCTCTCTCTCTCTCTCTCTCTCTCTCTCTCTCTCTCTCGTCCATTAATTCTCCCTCTCCCACCTAGTAACTCATCCAGTCTTGTTCCTGCTTTTTCTTTCCCTTTCATTCACAGATATTCTTTCTAATTCGTTCTCCACGCTTTCCCTATCCTCTTTTTGATTCCTTCCCCTCATTCTTTTATTCATCCATTTACTCTCCCATCTTCTGTGTGGTCGATCGTGGGCATGACTAGCTTTTCTGTTCACTGCTGGATTATTATTCTTGTTTGTTTGCTTAAAGTGACTAACTTCCACTTTCAGCTTTTAGCATTATTGTCCGTAAGACAAATTTGGTGCGAAAACTATGCAGAAAAATTATATTCTGAGTCAGACCCAAATAGAACATTTGTCGTCGTAATGATAAAAATACATCAATGAAAACATTAATGATAATGATAACGATAACGGCAATATATATAGTTATAGTAATGATTATGGTGTTGGTGAAGATGGCAACAATTATATTGATTCTTATATCAACGACAAATATAAAAAGTGAATAAATGTGATGTACTAACTCAAAAATAATTCATATTGTAGGTTTCTTACGGGCCTATGATGGGATGTTTCTGTGACATCAAGACTTGCGTTAACGTTACTTTCTGTACTGTATTTCAGCACGATAGGACTAATTATAAACATTCGTTCACTGTATGAAATTACTTGAACCATGGCGATGGCAGCAGACAAAACGCTGGAATTGGCCATTCGACGCAACGGGTTTCTGACAAAGATAGTGATGATCATTGTTCACAGGCGGCAGCTAGAGCTAAGATTTGTCCTTTTACGGTAGTGCTCAAGAAGCATGTTCGGAGAAATAAGTGAAGAAAGATCCATGTTCGGATGGGTCTCCGGCCAAGATATTATCTTTGAAAAGGCCCAGGATACAGAAAAACTAACAGATTACAGTGAAGAGACGAAAGTGATTAGAAGTCTACGAAACACAAGGCTTTCATGTTATATAGTCTGGAGCATGACGTCTTGAGTATATCGACATGTCTACGTCAAACACAAGCGCTTGTCAGATGGTGTCATAGTGAACAGTGTTGTGCATGCAACTGACGAGAAGTAAAAGCAAGGAAAGGATGTACGCACGAAGGTTGGGTAACTGCCCTGACGAAAACCAACGAATCCGCAATGCCTCCAGAGCGCATATGAACAGAGTGAAGAAGGCGAATGAGATGAAGCAAATGGAAGCGGACACAGCGAAAGAGCGACGTCAGATTGCCTTCCTCAAGCAGATGAAGGAGAGGCAGGAGGCGACCAACGAGTGGCTGGAATACGAACTGCATCTACAGAGTGCAAACCAATAGTTTTCATAGCATATCTACATCTTTTTCACCATAATATGCATAAATGCCCAAGGAATCATCAAAATTTAACTCCATACATAATTATATATTTAACTTCATTGTACATTTATTCATTACATATTCCTTATTATATACATATATAAGTGTGTACGTATACATATATTTGCATGGGGGGGGGGTATGTACATATATATACAAACGTGTGTGTCTTAAGTGTGTATACTGGAATGTGTAGAATTATTCCAAAAACTGTAATAAACATAGAAGTATTCTTAATTTTTACTGACCTTCATTAGCATACAAAAGCATTTTATGATATAGCATACCCTATTTTTTACTACGATGCTGAATCTATCTCCACGAGGAATTCTCTTTCAAAATGAGGCGTTACCATCCAGATTTTGATCCATTCCAAAAGATTAGTTTTGGGAATTGCAAAGGTAATTAGAACGAGATAGTGGTTATAATGATCATGAAAATAATAAACAATGATGGTAATGGTTATAATAAGTGTTGATAATAGCATCACAAGGAAGGGGTACTACTAACAACAGAAACTAATTCATCACGATTATGATATCGATATAGATATGAAATATGAAAATGTTTATAAAAAAAAAGTACTATACGTAAAACATCGTGATAATTATTTGTGATTATGAATAATACTGAAAGATTGTATAATGAAATGAAATACATAGTAAAATTTTAAGGGATGCCACAGCAAATATGAAAATTGTATTCATAATAATTAACATTAAATCTAGTCCATCACAGTCATTCAATTTTGATATTTGTCATTAATACAAAAATTGGTATTATTGCTACTGTTATGATAATGGCAACCATCATCAACATCATAATCATTACTACAATGATCATTATCACTGTTGTTAATGATAATATTATTACTATTATTATCATTACTGTTTTTATATTGTATTTTCATGATTGCCACGGCAGATGCTCCAATGGTATCTGACTCAGGATAGAGTTATAGTTTCTCTCATTTGCACGGTTTTCGCACCGGATTCGTCTTACGGACAACTATGTAAGGAGTTGAAAGTGGAATTCAGTCAGCTTAAACAAACGAAAATAATAATCCAGCAGTGAACAGGGAAGCTAGTACTATCCACGATTCGACAAACAGAAAATGTGAAAAATACCAAATGAATGGATAGATGAATGAGTGGAAAGAAGTAGAAAGGGGACAGAGAGCGTACAGAAAGGAGAAAATATTTGTGAATGAACGGGAAAGGAAAAGCAAGAACGAGAATGTATGAATGAGTAAATGAGAGACTGAATGATATAATGGACGAGAGAAAGAAATGTCTAGACAAAAAAATTAAAAAAGATAAAATTGTAGAGGCTTCATTACGAGGGAAGTGAGGAGATGGAGTGCTTCTGTGACGTCATCAAGGCATCTCGCGCTTATCATGAAACTTGAATTTAATGCGAGGTGGCGACACCAGGGCGGATGTCGTCAAAACTAATCTTCTTAATATCGATTATTCATTTATTTCATCATATGGTGCCAAAGTCTATGTATTTCACCTAAAATAAAAAGATGTGTTTTTCTTCTCTGTGGATCACCAATAAAATTCAGCTATTAACTTCTCGAATATTTTTACGTTATTTCCTGTTTTGTATTTCAGCACGGTGTAACTAGTGTTAAAATGTTCTTCGTTCATATTATAGTTTTACCTAAGTTATCTACTGATAAGTATAATTCGTAAAGAAATACGTATTTCCAACAATCGTACGACATGTGACAGCTGTGCAATACGAATCCAACGCTATGAAATTATCAGCAGATTACAGCAGTGACAGTAGTTTCCCTAACAAGAGCAACGACGGTCCTTCTATACGTATCTCTTGAGAAAAGAAATCGCTGGAGCCTTTTCCCAATCTTTATCTCCTCATCAACATGGAGTGGAATTACTTGAACCTTGACAAAGAGAGATCCATGTTCACAGGCGACGACTACGGCCAAGAAACGAACATGGTTAGAAGTCTGCACGAAACACATGCAATTTGAGGCGTTCATGCTATAGACTGGAACACGACGTCTACAGTGAGTAACCGAGATAACATCGACATGTCCTACGACGACCATCAGTGTCACTACCACATCAGCTCGGCTGGTGGTGGCGCCTATGTCACTGTCAATGATGGCCAACGCTTGACTCAGGATGGTGTCACCTCGGCTGGGAACGAAGGAATCGTGAACAGTGTGCCTACAAGAAGTAAAAGCAAGGAAAGGATGTACGCACGAAGGTTGGGTAACTGCCCTGACGAAAACCAACGAATCCGCAATGCCTCCAGAGCGCATATGAACAGAGTGAAGAAGGCGAATGAGATGAAGCAAATGGAAGCGGACACAGCGAAGGTGCGACCGCAGATTGCCTTCCTCAAGTAGATGAAGGAGAGGCAGGAGGCGACCAACGAGTGGCTGGAATACGAGCTGCATCTACAGAGTGAGAGCCAATAATTCTCATAATATATTTACATCTTCAGCTACCATACATCATTATATAATTAATTACATTGTCCATTTATGTCATATTTGCTCAATCATATATTTATATGAGTGTTTGTGTCCGTGTTGAGCTAGTGTGTGGATACACTGCTGTGTACATGTATTCAAGTATATGTATATATATTTGTATATATGTGTATGTGTGCACTAAAGAGTGCATAATTGCTGTGTGCATATTTATTCTAAGAATTATATTTAAAACAGAAAATCATTCTTTCATTTTTCTTACTGTGATTTTGACTCGAAGGTTGGACCGATCTCAATGAAAAAATCGTGTTCAAAATGAGTCGTTACCATCCATATTCTGAAAAAGATATTGGGTAATCACTACTAGAAACAAGGGGGGGTCAACTATGATAGTAATAAAAACAAACATAATGATATCGTCTTTCGGAATTAATGGTATTATCAACACAAACAGTAATTTACGATTATGATATATGATTTCTATTTTATTTATTTATTTATCTTTATTCTTTTTTTTCTTTCTTTTTTTATTCAATAGAAACAACATATAGTTACGAGTGATCATTGGTGATACAGAACGAACAATAACTGTGCAATGAAATGATAATGATATGAAGAAGAATAACACAGCAAGTATAAAAAGGTATAAAATGAATGAATAAAAGATCAGGAGAATGGAAGAAGGGAGGTAGCAAAGAAAGAACGAACGAAAGAAAGTGAAACTGAGAAGGAAGGAGGGACAGTATACATATATATATATATATATATATATATATGTATGTATGTGTATGTATGTATGCATATAGACATATATATGTATATAGACATATATTATATATATATATATATATATATATATATATATATATATATATATATAATATATGTATATATATAAATACATATATGTATATATATATATATATATATATATATATA
>NW_020869094.1:122006-124506 GCF_003789085.1 Penaeus vannamei | reverse complement strand
ACACCATCCTGAGTCAAGCGTTGGCCATCATTGACAGTGACATACGCGCCACCAGCAGTCGTGTTTGATGAGGTAGTGACACTGATGGTCGTCGTAGGACATGTCGATGTTATCTCGGTTACTCACTGTAGACGTCGTGTTCCAGTCTATACATGAACGCCGCTAATTGTATATGTTTCATGCAGACTTCTACCACGTTCGTTTCTTCGCAGTAATCTGTGAACATATTTTGCGTATCCTGAGCCTTTTCAAAGAAATATCTTGGTCGGAGTTCATCCGAATATGGATTTGTTCATTATTTCTCCTCCGAACACGTCTTTTTGTGCTTCTTGACCACTACCGTAAAAGGACAAATCTTGACTGTAACCGTCGTCTGTGAACATAGGTCTCTCATCACTGTATTTCTCAAAAACTTGTGTCGAATGGCGAATTCCAGCGCTCTGGCTAGTATCATCGCCATGGTCCAAGTAATTCCACTCCATGTTGATTAGGAGATAAAGATTGGGAAAAGGCTTTAGCGATTTCTTTTCTAAGAGATATACGTGTAGAAGGACCGTCGTTGCTCTTGTTAGGTAAGCTACTGTCTCGGCTGTAAACTGCTGGTGAATTTATAGCGTTAAATTCGTATTGCGCTTCTGTCGCATGTCGTACGCGTGTTGAAAATACGTATTTCTTTACGAATTATACGTATCAGTAGATGCCTTAGGGAAATATATACTATGAACGAAGAACGTCTTTAACCGTGCTCAAATACAGAACAGGAAGTAATGTAAACGTATTCGATCCACAGAAAGGAAAACATTTATTTTTTGGTAAGATATCTAGACTATGGCACCATATGATGAAATGAAGGAATAATTGAAATGAAGATTAGTTTTAACGACACCGCCTTGTACGTGTCGCCGCCTCACATTAAATCAAGTTTCATGAAAAGCGCGAGACGCCTTGATGACGTCACAGAAGCGCTCCATCTCCTTCGACCCGTCTTGAGCTTCCCTTAAGCAAGCTTCAATATGTTTTTTTTTTTTTTTTTTTTTCTTCTTTTTATCCATTATTTTTTGATCATTCTCTCATCTAGTCTTCATCCATTCCCGTTCCTGCGTTTTCTTTCTCTTTTATTCACAAATATTCTCTCGCTTTCATTCTTCACGCTCTCTCTTTCCCCGTTTGCTTCCTTCCTTCATTTATTTATTCATCCATTTGCTCCATTTTCTGTTTGGTCGAATCGTGTTTATACTTGCTTCCTGTTCACTGCTGGATTATTATTTTCGTTTTCTTAAACTGAATTCCACCTTCAACTTCTTGCATCACTGTCCGTAAGGCAAAATTGGTGCGAAAACTGTGCAAATCAGAGAAACTATAACTATGTTCCGTGTCAGACACAGATGCAGCATCGGGCAATCATCTGCCGTGGTAATCATGAAATTAATTCTGATAATAAAAGGAACAGCAATAACAGTACCGAAAAGATTAACATCAATGATAACATTAACAATAATAATAATATGAACATGTTAACATTACCGTGATGATGATAATGATAACTGTAATCTATTTCCTTGCAGTAATGATCATGATGTTGGTGAAGGTAACTGTCATTATGATAATACTGACAACAATAATAATCTTTATATCAAAGAAAAATATAAAAAATGAATGACTGCGAGGGAATGGATTTGATGTTTACTTATTACGAATACAGTTTTCATACTTGATATTATTCTTCATCGTTCTTCTTTATCTCTTAGTCATATCTCATGCAATCTTTATTTCATTGTTGATAACCGCTTGTCATTTCTATCATGATTCAAGAATAGTATTATTATCTTTACAAACTGATTTCATATTTTAAGATATCGATATCACAATCGTGATGAGTTTGTTTTTGTTGTCAGTCCTTCTTTGTGATGCTGTTATCATCAACACGTGATATAACCATTATCTTCATTGTTCATTCTTTTAATTGTCACTGTTACTATCTTTATTAGTCATGCAATTCCAAAAACGAATCCAGAAAATTGATATTCGTTTCATCTTTTGGAGTTGATCAAAATGTGGATGGTAACGCCTCATTTTGAAAGCGAATTTCTCATGGACATAGATTCAGCATTGTTGTAAATCAGAGTAAGATTAATCAAATAACCCTTTTATATGTTATTGACGGTTAGAGAAATTAAAGGAAACTTTTATATGTTTATTACAGTTTTTAGAATAAATCTGTTCACAGCATTTACATACAAATCACAACACACACACACACATGCACACACATATTCAGTTTCTACATCGCTCTACAGATACAATATGTAATAATATGTACAATGATGTTAATATATATGATGTATGGAGGTTAATTTTGATGATTCACAGGGTATATTTATGCACAATATAGTAAAAAGATGTAGGTCTATTTAGAAATTATTTTTGTACTCCGTAGATGCAGTTCGTATTCCAGCCACTCGTTGGTCGCCTCTGCCTCTTTCCTTCATGTCTGCTTGAG